>CAUYLG010004471.1:0-122987 GCA_963573385.1 Cacajao melanocephalus | reverse complement strand
TACATATGTGTATATGTGTATATATGTGTATGTGTGTGTGTATATATATGTGTATGTGTATATGTGTATATGTATATATACATATATATTATATGTGTATATATATGTGTATATGTATAATATATATATATGCATATACACATACACTACTTGATGAGTTTAATCAACTTACTAAGTTAATTAATGAGTGTTTGATGTATATATATATACATATGTGTATATATACATATATATGTGTATATGTATATATACATATATAATATGTGTATATATATGTGTATATGTATATACATATGTGTATATGTGTATATATGTGTATGTGTGTGTGTATATATATGTGTATGTGTATATGTGTATATGTATATATACATATATATTATATGTGTATATATATGTGTATATGTATATATATACATATATAATATGTGTATATATACACATATATAATATGTGTATATATACACATATATAATATGTGTATATATACACATATATAATATGTGTATATGTATATATACACATATATAATATGTGTGTATATGTATATATATAATATGTGTATATATATGTTTATATGTATAATATGTATATATATATATACACATACACTACTTGATGAGTTTAATCAACTTACTAAGTTAATTAATGAGTGTTTGATACTTGTTTTTATAATTTACTCCTAAATTTTAAAAGATTCAGATTAAGCTAATTTCCCCAAAGATAATTGAGTTGACACAATATCATTTTAACTATTTTAAATATAGTAAGTATTAAATTCATAACAGTTTGACTTAATACTATAAAAAGAAAATAAAAGGGACCTCTCCTCACTCCTCAAGAATTTATAACTTTAGATATTGTGAATATGGAGAACATCTCTCACCATAACTTGAGGAAGAACTAAATAATTATTTTGCAAGAGAAAGAGAAAATTCCAATTTCCTGGTTCTCACAGTAGAAAGGAGATAACCACAGATTTTTCTTTTCGGGGCAAGAGAGGAAGATTAATATTTCTCAGTCTGACATAATTCACTTGTAACCCAAGAGGCTTTCTCATTCTTCCTGCTGCCAAACTTTTTTATTCAGGTGTCTTCAGGTATCTGTAATGGGAAAGAGAAATCCACTTATATTCAATGAAGAAAAAATTAACCCTATCTGGAAATATGATCATCAACAAAATTAGTGTCTTATAAAAAAAAGTGGCATTTATATCAACAACTTCACAGAAAACTAATTTATGGTACTGACCAATGGATTTTTAACAAATATCTGATTTCTTAAATAAATAAGTATAAAGCTTATAGTAATACTGCATTATAATTTGTTTTCCATAACTTATGCTGATGTTTTATGTGCTCAGCTCTTCCCATCTACTACTCCTGGGATTCAGTCACTGATGCATGAATTTTATGATATGGCAAATCCTGTGGGAAAACCTAGCTCAGTCCTGACCCAATACTGGTCTCTTTTAAATGTATTTGAACAATTTCAGTTCATGAATAAAAAGACACAGCTACATCCACTGGAATGGTAAGATAGCCACAAGTTTTAATTGTACGATCCAAAAAATCTCTAGTCTACAGATTGATTTTAAAAGGCTTTGCTTATGTTAACGCAAGCAACAACAACAAAAAAGTGTGTCCAAATTTCCATACTCTGGAAAATAAATGTCTTTAAACATTGAAACCATAATGATTCTAGTGGTCTTCAAACACTGTAATAAAAATGAATCCAACAGTTTTTTAAACCAACAAGACTTGACTCCACTCTAATGTTTCAAATTGAAAGTTTCAATGGTTTCCTTCTGTGACATATATTCTTGAATTGTGGGAGTATCAGACAAAAAGTATTAGGTGAGATTTGTTTTACGAACCATCAGTCAGAGTGGCAGCTTGATACAGTAAGATTATTTATTTAGAAGGATTTTTAAGGTGTGACTTTCTTCTGAGCAAAACCCGTTGAATGTATATACATATGTTCTGTCTTTGTCACAATTCATTCCTATTTTGGTTTTAGAAGATAGAACTTTTGTTTTGTTTTGTTTTGTTTTGTTTTTTGAAGGTAGAATCTCAGAGGAAAATATTTGGCTAAAAGTTTCCCACCTTCACTTCCATTCTAATGAGAGATAGTAATTAGAGAATGAGAGCTGAGACAGATAAAATTTTACCTCCATTAGTTAGGGAAAAGGGACAACACCTAAGGTTTTGTCTGCTTCTGTTTTATGTGGGTGGAATTACGGGAGTATTTGACTTTTCTACTGGCAGCAAAACAGAAGTAAACCTAAACCTCCTAGGGAGATGAAAGACTAAATGGCCCTGACATAATCATTAAAGTCTTTTGCAGTCACCCTAGGGAATGGCTTCGGTTCTATTGACATACACTTCACTTCTTTCTGCTCAGGATATAGTGAAAACAGTTCCATAAAAACTTTATTTTTACAATTCAAAAATTTGAATTTTTTATGTTTCAAAAACTTCAATAATCATATATTTCAAGAATTCTTAGGACATCTCCCAGGATCAGTGTTCCCTTTAATTGCTGCAACTTTAAGAAGTTGGTCTTATTTCCTCAATACCTGGAAGTAGTAGGCTCAGCAGAAGATTTTTTATGTGTTTGAAAATTAGGTTTCAAATAACATACCTCAGAGACACTTTTTATTTCACACTCACTCGAGTAATCTAAGACTGTCTCGTTTATTATAGATGGGCGAAAAACAGACTTGATTTCCAAAGGAAGCTATTTAAAAGTATCGTTTTTAACTTTGAGGAAGTTCCCTCAGGATACTCAAAGTTTGAAAAGTTTCTTCCCCAGCATATTTTTCTCAAGCTCCGCATATGTTGTAAGATTAAGCAGTGTTCTGATCTTAAATTTAGAAGACTGAACTCTCTTCTTCATATAAGAAAATTTACTAATGGTCAGTGTTGAGTATAATTAGACAGGGTGAGGACATTTTTGAATCATACAGACTAGATTCAAAAATCCCAACTTTAGTGTTTATGAAGACAAGGTTTGGACCGCTCTGAGACTCAGTTTTTTATCTGCAAAATATACATTATACTACAAACCATATATATTTCAATATGTTTACATAAAAATAACTTTCGTTTGCTACATAGCATCTGATACGCTGTAGCACAGATAGGTAGTAAATATCAGTATGCTTTTCTTTCTATGTTTCTATTCAATGATCATTTTAGCTTCTATAGTGAGGGTAATGTTTTTGTATTTTTAATGGGAAAAGCAAGACAAGTTTGAAATGTTTATCTGAGTTAATAGTGAGATAAGCAAACCTTACTATGTTTTCAACAAGCAATTAGTATATGGCTAATTTCACTTGCATTCAAGAAAAAAATGTCCAAATTTAATTCTCTTCAAGGTTACCAGTGAGTGTGTATATATATATTTAATTATCATTCATGCCATATTGCAATGAGGATGCATGTTATATACATTTTCCAAATGACAAAATGAAGTGCTAAGAAGATGGGTCATTTGCTCAGGTTGCAAAGCTAATAGTAGTAGAGTTGGAACTAGGACCGTGGCCTTTTCATCCATGGTCCAGTACTTTGGTCTAGGGCTCATCCATGGTCCAGTACATCATCCAGATAGGGAGGTCATCGTTGTTCTTATGTTCCCAATGGTTACCTCAATTTTTTTCTATAGACAATGTCAGCTTTATAGATGTACACTACCTGTGTTCAATGACTTCATCTTTCCTTCTAAGTAAAGACCATCCTCTTGTAGCAGTGAGGTGAGAAGAAATAAAGTCAGAAAAGCATTACGGTACTAGTTAACAGTTATATATGTGTTCTGAGGCTCAAAATCCAGAGATCTCAAAAGAATTAATGTAAATCTGAACAGAACGAAAATCTTAAAATCAACATTGTGCACCATGTGCTAATTTTACCTTACTAGAAATAAAGTTACATTGTACTTTGCTCTAAGGAAATGCTTTCAACAAAAATCCACCTGGATTTGAAACAATTTATTCACAAAATTATGCAGAAAAATCACTGCAGGATGCCTTTACATACAGTGTCTCATTTTATTAAGATAGTAACCTTTCCAAACTTCAGTTTCTGTGCATTTCAGGGTTGTATCTTTTGTGATTCACCTGGAATAAACAGCTTTTAAAATAAAACTGCAAAAAATTATCATGGCTTCCAATATTAGCAACAATTTTAATTCCTTCATGCTTTAAAATTTCTTAGCTGATGTTTATATTTGGAAGGTACTGAATATGTCTTATTCATCTCTTTTCTATTACAGTACCCAGCACACTATCTGACACAATACATATTTCTAAAGTGTTATTTAACAAATAAAATTTGTATTTAACTTTCGTACCATCCCTGTGAAGTAAGGTAAACATTGTTATCTCCATTGTGCTGGGGTGGAAATGGAGATTTGCACCAGCACAGAAAAGCCTTGTCAGGGGCCTGCAGATGATCATGCCTGGTGTTCTTTATCATCTGCACCAGCAGTTTTTCTGTCTGCAATTTAAATTATTTTGGTCTCAAATTTGAGGACTTAAAGGGCAGTCTGGCAAAGTATTTAGTTAGTTATACAACAGAGAAAATGGGGTGAACACACTGGAATATAACTAACCCTTATGATTCACTACTGTTAATTACAGTTTAAGGGTAGAAGACTTGGCAAGACATAGGTCATTTTCTGAATGGTACACTTACATTTCTTCAATTAAATGTATGTTCTTCTCAGGCTGTCTCAGTGCTTCTAAGACTTTTTGCTCCAACACAGTATAACTATAGCCAAACAGATTTCCAATAAGAATGTGTATTCTTGAATCACTTCTATTGGACCCAAGCTATCTGAGATTCCTTGGATTTGGACTGAAGAGTGACTTTTTACCCTGGTTTTCTTCAAATGTGCTTCTACTGATTAGGGATGATGAGATTTCCACCTACTTCATTCGAGGGTAGATTGCCAGTTTTGAGGACTGAAATGCAGAAAGTGTTTTTTGTGTTCATCAAAGTAACTGTGCCCATACAGAAGAAAAGATAGTGTGTTAGATATAATTTCCATGTGTTTTGTTCATTTCATTAATCCAGAGTTGTTTGGCATTGCATTTGCAGGAATTCTTTCACAGAGGATAAAAACATTGAAAAACCACAAGTGCCATTTGATGCAACAGAAAATAAAAAAGGTAAAATATATATATATATATATTCCCATGTATTTCAACATAAAAATAAGTATTTCCTGGCAAAAAATGTAAAATATTTAGCCTCATTAGCAATCAAAAATGAAAATTAAATGAGAAAATGCTATTATCCCTCAAATTTGGAAAGAATTTTTAAAAAATAAGAGAGGGAATCCAGCAATCCCACTACTGGAAATGAGTATGTTAAAGAGATATTTGTACTCCCATGTTAGCTATAGCACTACACATAATATCCAAGGTGTAGAATCATCCTAAGTGTTCATCAGTGAATAAATGGGTAAAGACAGTGGGGGTATATATACACAATGGAATACTATTCAGCCAAAAAGAGAAAGACATCCTGTTATTTGTCAGTTTGTGACATAGATAATCCTGGAGAATGTTAAGTGAAATAAGCCAGACACAAAAAGATAAAAACCCCATAATTTCACTCACATGTGGGATTGAAAACATTTGATCTTACAGAATAGAGAGAGGTTACCAGTTTTATCCTCTCATAGAGGGTAGAATAGTAGTTACTAGAGGACGAGGAGGATAGGGAGGGAAGAAGATGGCCAGAGACTGGTTATGGTTCGATAGAAGAAAAAATTCTGTTGATCTATTAAACAGTCAGATGACTATCATTAACCAATTTATATTTTTAAATAGCTGGAAGAGAGGATTTTGAATGATCTCACCACAAGAATGATAAATGTTTGATGTGATGGATATGGTAGTTAGCAAGATTTAATCATTACACAATGTATACATGTATCAACATATTTCACACTATACCCCAGAATAATGTGTCAATTAAAAATAAAACTTCAAAAAAATAGTAGAGTTGGGGAGAATGTAGGGAAATAAGTATTGTGCTAGTGGATATATAAATTAGAACGACCTCTATTAAGGGGCCACTTAACAAAATATAAGAAAAGCTTTAAAAGTTATTTTTATACATCAGAAATTTTACTTCTAGATATTTATTTTAAGGAAATTATACAAAATTTAATTACATAAATTATCAATAAAAAATAGAATTTATTACTATTGCAATAAGAGTGGACTGGACACACAAATAAGCTAGAGTAATCAAATAAAATATTGTAAACCCATTCTTATATTGTGAAAGAATATTTATGACATGAAAGTTGTTTATGATCTATTATTAAACCTAACAATTGGCTACCTCACCATGAACCTCAAGAAAAAATAATGGTGATTTTTATTTTTCCTCTTTGGTTTATCTCAATTTTTTCATTTTTTCCTTCCAAAGGACATCTAAGATTTTTGTTACAAGAAAAAACAATACTTCTAATTTTAAAAAGAAAAAATGAAAAGAAATATTCACCCATATGTCTTTAATTTTTTTTAGTTCAAAGATTTTCTATTATGAAACAGGATTTAACCCAATACAGTGGTTTTCAATGTGTATCCCTATCTCCCCAGAATCACCTGGAAAACTTAGCAATTCAGATTTACTTAAGTCACTATCTCTGGGGATGAGACCCAGCAATTTGTGTTTTAATAAGCCCTTGTGATGATTCTGAGACTAGAGTTTGAGAATCACTGATTCAATAGAATGAATCAGTAGGTGCAATGAAGAACTGAGAGAAACTACCTTTCTTTGGCCCACTAGTTTTTTCCTCTATAAATGATTTAACCACTCTGAGTGTTTTGTTCATTTATTTGTTTCATAAATATTTATTAAGGAGTTTTTAAAATAAATATTTGGTTGAATTAAAAAAAAACGTAGAGTAAATGTTAGTGGGACCAACTGAATGGACCTACTATAATTCTAATGATTTGGGAAACTATAGTCATAGGATATGGAACCTATGAGGAATCTTGATTGATTAACTTCAGGCAATAAATGGCATTTAAGCCATCATTTTCTCCCTTAATGTTTTTCTATTTGAAATAATCATTCTTCTGAGCTTTGAATAAAATAACTTCTTTTATTGTAGTTTTCAGTTTTACTTAGAAATGTCCACTGGTATAATAAAAGTTAAAAATGTTTTATTAAATTATCCAATTTGATAGCTTAATGTATATTTTAAAATTTGATTAATGGTTTTTATTTTAAATTTACGTTTCATTTTTTTTTAGTTGCAGTTCTACAAATTAAGAATGAAAATAAAGAAATGCATTGCAGTGATGGTGAGTTGAGATTAAAGAGTTTTAGCAGCATAATTGACAATTAGGGAACAGCACCACTTTGAATTAAAAAATCATCATTTTATTATATTTGGGTATCTTTAGGCTGATAATTTTTTAAGTAAATTTTTAGAAGTTATTAATTTCTGATGGAGTCAGTATCTATCACTTTTGCATAAAAACAAAAAATATTACATTTGTTTGAGGTCAATAACTTCCAAACCCACCTTGAGGGGCTTTTTGGGATCTAGGGCATTGCCATGGAAGCCTTTCAAGTGTAAGAGCTCAGCTTATCAGCTTTATTCATTGATCTTCAGAGGTCTCACTACCTGGCAGTGATTTCTTTCTCACCAGATTGTTGCTATAATGGTTAGTACTTGAGTAGAGTGTTTTTGTAACAGTTGAGAGTTTTTAAGCCAATTTTCAATTTATTTTTTAATTCATTTTTTAACCAAGCCATAATAGGAGAAAAATACTTTTAAGTTTGTATTAACTTTAAATGTAAAAATAATTTTCTTTATATTGGTCAATATTATTACTACAATGGTCTTGCAAATATATTATCTTAGAGAGTCTAACTGACTTTTCCAAAGTCACAAGGTTATTAAATGCCTGAGCTGTATCACAAAGCTGAGTCTTCAGATCCTCTGTTCAATGCTCCTGAACTAGGCTAGGCATAGTGCCATGCACCTATATGCCCAGTGCCTTGGAAGGCCAAGGTAGGTAGGGGGGATCACCTGAGCCCAGGAGTTCCAGGTTACAGTGATTGCATCACTGTACTCCAGCCTGAGTGACATAACAAGACCCTGTCTCTAAAAGAAAAGAAAAAGGAAAAACTCCTGAGTTTTCTTAGTATTCTGTAATATATTGTAGAAAGATTGAGTTCTATATAGCAAGATTTTTCTTGACAATGTATACCTTAAAATATATGTGTGTGCATATGTGTATATGTATATGTATACATGTATGTATTTGGTGCTAAAAATCAACTTAGAAAATTTAGTTTCCACAAAGAAAAATCAATTCCAGTAAAACACTAAAGCTAAAAAATATGTAGATTTAATTTAATTTATTATATTATTTTATTTCATTAATTTTTTTTTTAGAGACAGGATCTCACTTTGTTGTCCTGGCTGGAGTGCAGTGGAACCATCATAACTCACTGCAACCTCAATTTCCTGGGCACAAGCAATCTGCCTGCCTCAGCCTCCCAAATAGCTAGGACTACAGGCATGAACTACCACATCTGGATAATTTTGCAATTTTGTGTAGAGATGCATCTTGCTATGTTGCCCAGGCTGGTCTCTAACTCTTGGCCTCAAGTGATCCTCCCGCCTCAGACTCTTAAAGTACTGGGATTACAGAAATGAGTCACTGTGCCTGGCCTAATTTATTATTAATAGAATTATTTGAATTTGATAAAATCAAATTTTTACCATCTAAAATCCAGTTTAATTTATTCATGAGGTTTTATCACTATTGTTAAGGTCATGGTAGGCTGAGATGTTATAATAATATGATTTAATAGAAATAACATATATAGCCAATTAAAGAAAGTGGCATTTTAAATAAAGTATTGCTAACAGAGAATAAAGATAGCAGGTATCATTTATGCCATTCCCTCCCTGCACTCACCACCCAACTCCTATCCCTAGAAAAATGCATGCTACTCCATTCTCCTGGAAAACTGTTGTCTAGGGTATGGTGGGAAAAGGACTAGTGAGAAAACTAGGAGCAAAATTAGAATGAACACTTGTTGAGGGTCTACTCTGTGCCAGGCCCAAGGCAAGGTGCAACATCAAGAAAGCCAGTTTGCCTCTTTGGGCTTCTATTTTCTCATTTGCAAAATGAAAGGATTGCATTGGATGATCTCCTTTTTTTTTTTTTTTTTGGTTCCCAGGTAGTATGGTGCAGATGATGTTAACATGTTAGGCAGCTCTTTAACTTTGTTTATGTTTTTATGTTGATCAAAATTAGTCCTGCCTGGATCTTTAGTAATTAATCTTCTTGCTTTTCTGGTATAAAATAAGATTTTAAAAAATAATGTGATGATGCCTCAGAACAGGTGGGATTATTTTAGAGTCTAGGCTCTTCTCATGTTCAATATGAGTTATGATTATTCCTCAAGAGGTCAATAAAATTCTGCGATTAAAAGAAATCCATTAAAAGCAGCCAAATCTTCAAACAGCTTTCCCATAGATTCTTGCTGAATAGGTTAAGCAGCCTGCTACCACTGTACCTCATGCTGGGTTCTCCGTAGATCTCAGGTAAGCTGGCCTGAGACAAGTTGAGACTGGGAAGGGTAAGATGCCAAGCAAACACCAGGTGTCTGTAGGCGGCAACATTGATACTTCAGTTGAAGATGATATCAGAACTAAATCAGCTTTCAGACAAGGGTTTAGAAGATAGTGCTCACACAAGAGGTGGAGACTTTCTGATGAAACCAAAAGTAAGCATTTGCTAAGGAGAACAATTGCACATTTATTTCAGGTCATCTAGGGCTGCTTCAGTTCCTAAGGAAGGCAAGCCCCATTGAAAACTGTGACTATTAAGTGAAAGTATAAACTACAGGGAAATTAACTCTCAGAGAATCTTTATAAAAATATATCCTATTAAGTTAAAGTACATCTTCTATGTTTTATTTTGAGAAAAGATCTTCCTCTTTTCTATTCACTTAGCTAGTTCTGGGCATAAAAGTGCAAGTGTTGATATTCCCTTTGTGCCTGGGCAATGGTTATTTACAAAGCACAGTATATCTCAGCTCCAGTTCGTTTAATATTATGTTGAGTTTGCAGCCATTTGAATCAAATCTCATGATTAATAATATCCTTTTTTTATTGTGCTTATCTCAGGGTCTTTAACAGAGAAAATACTAGAGAAAAAACTTAGATGAAAAAGAATGTATTATTAATAAGTGGTTGAATTTGAATTAAAAACTGTGGTCCCTTACAGAATGACTTCTAACAAAAATAATTTCTGCCTTCATCCTTTTTTCTTTTTTATTATAAGAAAATTTCAGGGGCTGTTATGATCATTGAAATTATAGATGCAGACCTCCTACATCGATCAGCCAGATACTATCTTTGATTGACCATTAGGACAAATAACAAGTAAAATTAATGAAGCAGATAGTTTACCCAATTTAATGAGTTATTCAACCAACATTACTAGATGTTTATTTTTTATTAAGACTTTTTTCTGAAATAAAATTACAATATATCTATTGTATTATTACTCTTTGTAATTTACACCTTAATTTGTTGTTCTTACATAGCCTAAGAAAACTAGAGAATATGGGTCAGAAATATATAGGTTCTTTAAAATTTTTAATCCTTTTAGTCTGTGATGGGAGCTATATAGAGACCTAGTCCCCAGAATTAGAATGAAGCAACCATATGGGTTGGTGGTACTCATTGTCATGGATTTTGTGGTACATCTCCATGTCCAACAAAGAAAAATAAAAAATTTGGTCTTGTTGAAGTACAAAGTCTGAGCATATTGGGCAAAGCTGCTGGAGAGCAAGACAAGGTAGGGCTTGTGAAATGCCTTGTTTGCCTTTTTAGGAGCTTGGACTTGACTCTGGAAGTGATGAGAAACCACTAAAGAAAGGAAGACAAATCATCAGATTTAACTTTAGAAAAATCAGTATTATAGCTATCTAAAAGCAGAGGAAAAACCAACAGTTAATAAAATGATCTCCTTTCTCTAACTTCAGTTTTATAGCTTCCTGTAGCAAATTCTGTTATCTTTTTTGTTTATATGTTGTTAAATGTCACTGAACATTTTATGTAAGGCCACACCAAGATACTTTCATTTTACAGATTTTTATAGAATTTTCTATATTTATTTTTGTTGGCATTTTATTGACAATTGGAAAGTATTGATGGAACTAAATACTTCCTGACATTTCTTTGAAAAACACTGTTAAGCTTTTGGGTAATTTGTTTATTGCAAACATTAATATTGAATATAACTTAACAGTAGTTGGTGTATGTGCCTATAAAGCTATTTTTCTTTTTCTTTTTTTTGTGTGTACACTGAGATACAGTTGTAAACAACTGGGCTAACAGAGAAATATTTTTTCAATGCCTCAGAATCAATGATATGAAGTAATATTCTAGGTTCTATGACAGGATGGAGCAGAGTATAGTATTTCCTTCTTATACTTGATGGTACTTTCCCAGGTAAGGTGGCCTGGGAAGGGAGCAGTTTCAGGATGCCCTTGCTTATGTGTCTGTTTGGTATAATACTGGAGTTTATAGTCTTTGCCACACACTGCCTATGAGATACTATATCAATTAAATGGCATTTCAGTGATGCTCCACATCAAGAAAGTTTCCTCATTCCTTGCTGGTCCCCTTCTGCCACCATCCCACAGAGCCATCACCCCTACTTACACAGTTGCTTGATATATGCAGTAAATATCACGAAAATGTTATCAATCTACAGGAGAGACATTTTCCCACCTTCTGTGCCTTTAAACTTTCCAGGGCTGAGCAATAAGACCATCTATATAACACAAACTAAAATCAACAGCTGATATATGAGGTAAATTCTACAAAATCTGATGAATTGAAAAGCCAGCTGCAGCAAACAAATCAACTATGATCAGGGTACTGAATGAAAAGTCAGTAGGGATCACTGAAGTTGTTCAAAGGAAACAGAAAAAGAAAAACCTTAATCATATATTATTTAAAGATATTTATCCACTTCACAGTTGTCTTTTTTCTGTCATTGTTTTTGTTTTTTTAACAGATAAAGACACACCATGTCATATCAAGCAGATCTTCACACGTCCGAATTTGGAACTAAATCCTGAGTTTAATCCAAAGATCAAAGATTATTACTCTGAAGTCCCATTTGATGTGGTAACAGTGACAATTGGAGTGGAGACTCCTAAGTGTCAGTGCAAGGTGCACCTGTATGAGCAGGCAGGGCCAAGGTATGAGGATGTTGCCTGGGGCTGTGTTGAGATACTGTACTGGAAAGCAGACATTTGATGCAAATTTTGAAAGTGGTTTAGAAAAGATGATTCATAAAATCAGTTGAAAGATTCCCAGGGTGTGAACTTTCCCCTTCTCAGGTTTTTTTGTTTGTTTTGTTTTGTTTTGTTTTTAAAGATTGGCATTCTTTGCAGCTCATCTTTGTAACAATAGTTTAACAAGAAATGATCTTGTCGCATGAAATACAGAGAAGATCAATTAAGGGAAAATTTCACTTATTGTTGTCATGTTTTAAGATTCATGTTTTAAGATTGTTGAAGATGACAAGTTTTTTAATATTCAAAACTTGATTCCTTAAACCTATTGGTGCAGGATTTGTGGACACAGTACCACTAACTTTCCTAACCTCACTGACTTTTTTTTCCTATTGATCTTTTAAAAGTCAGTAACTCTTTCATTCATAATTTTCAACAAAAGATAGAACCTTATTTTGTACTGTATCCATAGCAAAGAAGATATCCATGGTTCCATGCTGTAGGGAAAGAAATGTACTTGGAACTCTTGGGAGCCAAGTCTAGTAGAAAGAAAGGATTCAAGTCAGGACAACCTGGGTTCCCAAGCCTGACTGTTCTATGTGACTTTGAATGATGTGTTTAGAAGTTCTAGGTCATGGTCTCTATATTAAAAATGGGGACAATCATAGTTGTATTAAATGAGATAATATGTGACCTTGGAATGTGGCTAATAAATATTAGTTTCCTTCTCTTTAATTATGGAAGATATAACTTGCTCTGCAAGGACTCTTGGCATAGTAAAGTACTGTGAGAGAGATGTTTTATTTGTTTTCCTATTTTAGGTTTCTTATGAAATTGTATAGACCTTTCTGTTATTTATTCAAGTAGGCAATTAATAAATATTGATATATGAATCAGTTTGGGCTGAGTAAATCTCCCCTATTCATATTCTCTCTATTTCTCTTTCCCTCTTTCTCTCCAGTTTTGCCAGTTACCCTTTGGGCTTAGGAATGAACAAAATCTCAATATTTGTGGTGGATGAATCTCCAGCACACAGTGAGACCCTGATCACGTACAAACTCACCATCTATAGAGAAGACCGCCCCAGTCTACCCTTGTTTGAGGCCTTCACAGCATGTGGTTTTGTGCAGGTAAGTGAAGTTTACATTTGCGCTTGGGTTGAATCGGGAGTGATCTGTTAACCCAGGTGAAAAGTGCCAAATGAAAATTATTTCAAGAAATTTGTATGCTTTGAAATCGAAACTGTGGTCTCATTTCAAAAGAGTGAGAATCCCAGCCAGGTATCTAAGGCACCTCATTGTGAGTGATTTTCTTTTTAGTGTGCTCATTGTCTTCAGTGGACTTACTGTGGTTAATGTTCAAAAACATGTGAGGACTCACACTTAGTTGTGAAATCGGTTTCACATTTTCCTTTTAAACTGGGCTATTTTTCTTGGATTTGTCCCTGGATCTACTTTTGAAATTTTAAACTAGATTTAGTAGAATTTACTTTAAAGAATAAGAGGAAAATTTATGGAACTATTTTACAGAAGGCATACTGGATAAATGAACTAAATTTGCTTGGGATAGATATATTTCTCATTCACTTCTCATGTAGTCATCGTTTCACAAGGCTGCAGTTTCTCTTGTGAGCAAAATGTACTATTTTTTAACCTGTTTGTTTTGGAGAAGGGTGAACGTTGCCCTAACACTTTTGTTCTATGGCTTTTCCCTATTTTTTCTCTTTTAAGAATCCTATGTATAATCTTGTGTATTTCCTCATATTGTATACCCCTTACTACAGGTGATTCCAGGGAAGTAGTAACTGGTATTTTTATCATATATCTACTAATTCTCTCAGAAAGTATACTTGCTAATATATCATGTCAAATTACATACTACTGTGAGCTTTGAAGTATAGATATTTAGTAAAAGAGAGGTATTGCTGACTAGGCCTTGGTAGGTAGTATGGTTACCATGTTTTTTAATGTAACAGCCAGACACAGTAATCACCTCGCCACTGTCCTATCTGTTTCCAAGAGTTTTAAAAATCTCAGGGATAGGCATAATTTTCATTTTTTAAGGAAACCATATCACTAATTTATGAATTACTACTAAACCAAATTGAATTTCACATGTCTGAAGATTCATTCAAAGAAAGACGAAGATGTTATTCTCAAAGATATTAATAGGCATACTTAAAAAGAGTAGAGTAGAGTTTCATGGTCACATAAACCCATTGGTTGATGAAGCAATGAGTTAAACAAAGTTAAGTCGGTGTCTTTACTATAGGATTTCTCTGAACCTCTAATATACTAATTTGAATGGTGGTTCATTTATAGTATGGAAAATATATATATTTCTCTTATATGATGTTCAAGAATAAGCAGAAGTAATCTATGTTTATAGAATTCAGAATAGCAGTTACCTAGAAGGTGTGGGTACCACTAAGCATGAGGGAACGTTTTGGGCAAATGTCCAACATCAAACTTATCTGATGTGCTTTTAATAGAATAGCTATTAATATTTTTTTGTGGGAAATATTTGAGGAAATACTGGTCTACACTATGGAGAAGACTTTAAAATATGTTCCTCTCAAGTTTTGACCTTTCAGTTTGATTTATTCGGATTGCTGTCTCAATCTGCTTCTGATTTGAAGAACAAATAATATAGCCACACCAAAAGTGTTTTAAAAAATAAACAAAAATCTAGAGGGATGTGTGCTTTTGTCTATTCGTGTACGTTTATGTGTGTGTAATCATTTCTAAACTAAATATTCTTAACCTTTTTGGTGGGGCATTTTTTCTTTCATGCATTGCTGGTGGGAGTGTGAAATGTTTGACCACTTTGGAGAACTTTGGCAGTAACCACTAAAGCTAAATATATATAATGACTCAGCAATCCTTCTAGCTACACACCTAAGACAAATGAAGTCATATGTCCATAAAAAGACACACATACACAAAATATTCATATTGGTTTTATTCATAGCAGCTAACAGCTGAAAATAATTCAGTAAGAAAGGAAACAAATTGAATATTATACTATTAGGGCACAAAAAATAAATGAACTACAGATACGCACAAGTATGGAAGAATCTTCAAAACCTTATGTTGATAAAAACAAGCCAGATATCAATAATGAATGCTGAGAAGGATGTGTAGAAAAGGGAACCCTTGTACTCTGTTGGTGGGAAAGTAAATTAGTACAGCCACTATGGTGAACAGTATCAAAGTTTCTCAAAAAGCTAAAAATAGAACTAGTGTATAATCCAGCAATCCCACTGCTGAGTATATTTCCAAAATAAAGGAAATCATTATATTGAAGAGATATCTGCAATATATCCCGTTTGTTGCAGCATTATTCATAATAGCCAAGTTATGGAATCAACCTAAGTGTCTGTCAATGGATGAATGGATAAAGAAAATGTGGTACATATATACAATGGCATACTACTCAGCCATAAATATGAAATCCTGTCATTTGCAACAGGACAGATGGAACTGGAGGGCATTACATTAAGTGAAATAAGTCAGAAACAGAAAGACAGATATCACATGCTCTCAGTCATATGTGGGAGCCAAAGACAAGTGGATATCAGGAGATAAAGAGTAGAATGATGGTTAACCATAGGCTAAGTAGGGCAGTGGAGAGGGTGGGATGAAGAGCGGTTGTTAATGGGCACAAAAACACAAATGGAAGGAATAAGGTCTAATGTTCAATGGCATAACAGGGCAACTATAGTTAGCAATAATTTATGATATGTTTCAAAATAACCAGAAGAGTGGAATTGGAATATTCCTACCACAAAGAAATGATAAATACTTGAGGTGATAGATATCCCAATTACTCTGATTTGATCATTGCACATTGTACACTTATATCAAAATATCCCATGTATCCCATAAATATGTACAATTATTATGTAATCACAACAATAAAAAATAAAAAAAATTAAAAGAAGCCAGACATATAAAGAAATACTGTATTTCACTTATATAAAGTTCAAGAATAAGCAAAACTAATCTATATTTATAGAGGTCAGAATAGCAGGTACCTAGAAGGTGTGGTACCACTAAGCATGAGAGAACTTTTTGGGCAAATGTCTTATATTTTAATCTGGGTGATGGTTACAGATACAACTAGGTGCTATCTAGATAGATAAAAATTTAATTAACTGTGAACTTAAGATTTTTGCAATTTACTGTTTAAAATTATACAATATATCAAATATACGTGTATATTTGTGTGTATATATATATAAATTATGTATTCTGCATATAAATTATACCTCAATAAAGTAAGAAAAAAAGTGGTGGGAAAGTACGTATTCCTGTCTTCCATGACATGTTTCTCCAATGTTGTATTGATCAGAAACAAGTTAATTACCATGCCATGACCTTAAAGAATAGGTTATGTCAGAAAAAATGTTACTGTAATATCAAGAAAAATATTAGAAAATTCTTGTGGGATGAATCCTACAGACGATTGCAGAAAAGTATGTTGGTAATTTATAAGAATCTTTTCCACAAGGTCTTAATTTAAAGTTTATGTGTGGTCCCACAATAAGTATTATATTTTATACCTTGGAAAATTGTCTGATAAGCACCAGTATTTTTTAGAAAGTGTCGAATTAGTGAACAGAAAATGTGACATGAATAATGTGGACTTCTTTAGACACTTAACTAGGCACAAGTGGCTTCATGAGCTGGGGAAGTCATCGGCAGGGGTAAAATTTTCTCACCACAGATTCCACTTAAAATTTTAACTTACAGACTTTTCCCTTATTTCTCTTTCATATTTAATCTCATTAGGGTCTCTAGATTTCACAGCAAGCTGATATCATCACAAAGGTTAAAATACAAATAAAAAGTGATGGATAAAATTTGCAATCTATTAATTCTCAAGTATTTGAGAATTTCTAATTAATAGCTAAGCAGGTATACATCATAAGCCTTATAAATTTTTAGTTTTCCAAGCTGTTCTTTTTTTTTTCTTTTTCTGTCAACAGCCACCGTGTCCTCACTATATGTGTAGGGCTGAAATCTAGAGTCAAACTATTACAGAATAAATGATAAGCTGTTTCATTTGAATCCCCAAAGCCTATGCAGGCAAATCTAAAAGGAAATGAATTAAACATTTATTATATTTTATTTATGGGTCAAGGGGAAAAAATACAATTTCTCCCTACATTTCAAATTAGATTTTGGTCTAATGAACTCCATTCTTAAATTTTAAATAAATATTGTCTTAATGTATTTGTGCTGCTCTAACAAAATACTCGTGACTAGGCAGTTGCTAGAGAACAAAAGCTTATTTCTTTTCGTTCTGGAGAGTGAGAAGTCCAAAATCAAGGCACTGGCATTTGGTGGTGTCTGGTGAGGTTCTTTGTGCTGCATCCTCACATGGTGGAAGGGAGAAAATGAGCAAAAAGGGAAAATTCTATGTCCTCACATGGAGAAAGATTCAAAGGGCAGTAAAAGGGTCTAAACTAGTTCTCTCCAGCACTTTTATAATTAGTGCCCTCATAAATGACACTAATCCATTTATGAGGGTGGAACTCTCGTGATTTAATCACATCCTAAAAATCTATACCTTTTAATACCATCATAATGGGGATTAAGTTTCAACGCAAGAATTTTGGGGACATTCAAACTACAGCAAACTTAAAAGCTATCCACCTCCAAATAACCAAAAAAAGAATAAACCAGTTTAAGATTAATCAAGCCTCCTAATTTCTCCTTTCCTTATTCTCTTACCTTCTGAGCATCAACTCTGCATGTTACCATTTTGCCAAAGGACTAACATGGCAAAGTAAGCAAAGATAAAGCATACTAGTCAGTTAAAAAATCAATTACAATAGCATTTTGATGAATAGTAAGATAATTTGATTAACTTGTTAATAGACATTTTATCAAACATTGTTAAGTACCTACTTAGCCATAATGAACTATTTGAGTTTATTCGATGTCTATATTTTAATTCTTCTTATGCTAAGTAGAATTTGTATATGATTGTCCAAGAGGCAGCTTTTAGTTTAGTTAGCTCTTAGTTTAGTTATTACCGGTGAAGGAGAGTTAATTTACATGACATATCACCTGATCGGGACTAGAGTTTCTCAATCTCAGCACTATTAACATTTTAAGCTGGATATTTCTTTGTTCCAGGGAGGTTATTCTATTTATTGTGGGATGTTTAGCAGCACTCTTGGCTTCCATCCACTAGATTCCTATAGCCACCCCTTCCCCAAAATGTGTCAACCAAAAATGTCTTCAGACATTGCCAAACGCCTGTTGAAGGACAAAGTCAACCCTGATTGAAAACCACTGGTTTAGACAAACGGGTTTCTGTTTTCCACTGTCCTATGTGTTTACTAGGAGTGTGAATAATTTATGAGTAATCCTTCAATGTTGTATGTTGGAGAATCATTCTTATCTTTCATCTTCATATTTTAAATCATTTCTGTAGACAATGATAATATTCTGACAGCTCTTTATTCTGTTCATTAATCTCCCTTCTTTTCTCTTCAATGTAATTATTACAATCAGAAATTTGCATTCAAATACAGAAAACATTGTTAATGAAACATAAAATATCATATAATAGAGTGAGTCTGTTATTTCATTTTGATTTACCCATAAACAATATAATGTTTTGCTGTTAGGAAGAAAGATTTATAAAATAATAATTGTTATTGTGGCTAGAATATTTCATGTTTAGGAATTAGTAAAATATATTTATAAGAAAATTAATATACATAAGGGGGAACATTTCTTTTAATACTCCTTTCCAAATCAAAATTTTTTGACATGGGGAACAATATAGTATTCACACAAGTTGATTTGTATAGATGATCTATGGTGTTACATACATTTTGCCCCCAAAATGTTGCACCAGAACAGAGTCATAAATAAAAGCTACAGAAAAGTTATATATAGGAGAAGCCTGGAGACTACATTTCACAGATCTATTTGAAACAGCTCTCATTTTAAAACAGACTACAATTCGCAAATGGAAAATACCAAGAAAAGACAAAATAGTATTTAAAAATTGTCTAGCATTTAGCTACACACTTGAAACTGGTATTTGATGACTTATTTTTAAAACATCAATTAGGCATCTATGTTATGAGATATTAAATGATGTGTGAATGACTTCAGTTATGATATTTTGAAATGGTTTGGAACTCTCTCATTTATTTTTTCTACCCTTCCAACAGCATAGAGGGCCATTACAAAATAGCTCACGTGATAGCTGTCTAATATCTTAGCAAATATTCGTATTAAGACATAGGAGTGCACTTATCAATAATTATTTAATGAAAACCTGTTAGTTTCCAAGATTATACTGTCAATTAAATACCCATTTTAATGGCTATTAGTTACCTTGCCTACTTTAATTTACCAGAGGAATATGGTTTAATTTTTTAACAATACAATATGTGCTATAGTGAAATTCTCTCAACTAGTAACTGATTATTAAGTACCTGCTATGCACTTTGTTCTGAGACATATGCTATGTGCTATAGGGGAATACAATACCAGCTACAGCAGCCACAGAGGTAATAGGATTAATAGCAATGCAGCATTTACAGAACTTTTATTATGTGCCAGGCATTATGTTAGGCACTTTACTTTCTTGCTTTATTTAATGTTTACCCCAACCTTGAACATAGGTGATTTTTAATCCTTTTCTTATTTTTTAACATATAGAGAAACCAAGGCTTTAGAAAGGCTAGAAATCTTGTCAACCCTTTCTATCAGACAGATCATTAGTAAAGGTGGGATTTGAATACAGGTCTTGCTGCCTTCAAATGAAGGGAGAAAGGTAGAGAACAACTAAAGAAATAGGAGCAGATAATACTGAAGATGCCAGAATTGTAAAGGACAGGAAGAACTTGTTGGGAATTGGGGAAGAGGGATAAGAACTGGTTGGGAGTTAGAAATGAGTTGAGTAAACTGGATTGTTCCATAGATTGTATTCCTGACATTCGTGGGTCCTAGTCACTTTTGCCTCTGTGGATCCTTTGTTCCAACAAAGAAATAAATATTACATTTTACAATAGAGTTAATATAAAGATAAATATATTAATATTACAGATGTAGACTATCTTTTCTGACTGAAAAGTTTGTTTCTTTTTTCTGCTTTTAAAGAAAGTAAAAATGTGGGGGCCCCTAAAAAGATCACATGCTGGATGCACTGCAGCTGCTGTGTCTAATAGAGAAGTTGGGTCTACTCTTCCATTTCACCCTAGAGATCCTTAGCAGTGGCACCTACTTCACTGTCAAATGGCCTGGACTGTCCGCATTCTTTCAAGTCTTGTTAAGTGCCCTTGATTTAAATGTATAACCTCTGCAGGTATTTCAGATTCTGTGTCCATGGACTGAGCCATCTTTTACCTATGTTCTTCAAGAGCCCACAAAGCACCTAGGGAAGTGAAATGTTATTTCATGAGCAGCGCGGAGACATTCTGAATGCATAGACCTCCCCAGTGGCCAGGAAGCATTTGCATACATCCAAGGCTTGGAAGGTTTTAACATTCAGTTTTCTTCAAAAGCAAGCAAAGATGAGAGTGATACATTCTTTCAATCATGATCTGTTTCAGCACTTTTATAAATTATCTTTTGTGTTGATGAAAAAATCATGTTAAACACTCACCTTATGAGGTAATGTCACTTGTGATTAGATAGATTACCGTTTAAATAAAAACTCTTGCACAGCACATTTGTTTTGCATGTTTCTCCAACTCACATCTGCTTCCTCTACTAGAAGAAGCAAACTTTTGCTATCCAGCAGAGCAGCAGAGCCCGTACAATATGCAGGAGAATTGGGTCTTCCTAGCTTCTGACAGCGTCCAGAGAAGTTTCTCTGAGTACTGCCTTCTGCTATATTTCCTCATTGTTGCTTCAAGTTTGTGTTTCAATATTCTAAGAATTTGTCTTCTGATTTCTGAACTGGACATAGAAATAGAAAGGAACCCTGAGAGGTTTTTTTAAAAAAAATTCAGCTTGAGTAGCTGGATTTTCTATGTGACATTTGAAACTTTGAAGGAGATTGTGGCTAAAAGAGAAGTAGAGGGAACCTCTTTTTGATAATGCCAGTCCCTGATGCCCACATCTTTGTGGCTTGAATTGCTCCAAAATTTTATTTTTAATCTTTCTTTCTTCACTTCCTTCCCCATTTCTCAATCCAAACTAACTCTAGCAAAGGTATATACCAGCATAGTGAGGATGGTGGTGAGAGAAGAGATCATAGGTATGAGATTAGGTATTTTGTTTTCATAATTTCAGATTTTATTTTAGATTTGAGGGGATACCTGTGCAGGTTTGTTACATTAGTATGTTGTGTGATGCTCAGGTTTGGGGTACAATTGAACCCACCACCCAGGTAGTGAGCATAATACCCAAGAGGTAGTTTTTCAACTCTTGCCTCCCTTCCTTTCTCCTTGCTCTAGTATTATGTATCGTTGCCATCTTCATGTCCATGCATACCCAATGTTTATCTCCCACTTATCAGTAAGAACATATGGTATTTGGTTTTCTGTTCCTGCATCAATTTGCTTAGGATGATAGGCTCCAGCTGCATGCATGTTGCTGTAAAAGACGTGATTTCATTCTTTTTTATGGCTGTGTAGTATTCCACATGGTGCATATGTATCATATTTTCTTTATCTATTTCACTGTGGATGAACCGCTAGGTTGATTCCATGTCTTTGCTATTGTGAATAGCAATGCAATGAACATACAAGTGCATATGTCTTTTTGATAGAATGATTTTTCTTTTGGATACATACCTAGGAATGGTGTATTGTTGGATTACATGGTAATTTGTTTTAAGGTCTTTGAGAAGTCTCTAAATTGTCTTCCACAGTGGGTGAGTGAATTTACATTCCCACCAACAGCGCAAGTATTTCCTTTTCTCTGCTTCCTCAGGCTGGACATTTTTGTAAGTCCTTTTTCCCCCAACCAAACCAAGTCTAAAACATGATTTATTTTTTGAAAAAGATATTTTTGGCTTTATCAAACAACAAAGTTTGGCTCTACATAGGATAAGTTAAAGCAAATGATTCCTCTGGGCCAGTGGTTCTTAACCTTTTGGAGGAGGCAATATGCCCCTTAGAGTATCTGTGAAAGTTTTGACCCCTCATCTCAAGAAATAATGTACATATATATGCCCAATGGTGTACATAGTGTCAGAAGTATGAAAAGTCCCAGGTAAAAATTCCTATCCTAGTAACGCACAATCTGAAGCAGAAGAATACTAGCAGTGACACACATAATAAGGACAGTTTCATTTCTGACATAAATGTACATTATTATAATTCAGTTTATTGAGCACTTGCTTTGTTCCAGCAACTGCACTATTTATATACATTTTTTATTTGTAGTTTTGAATGATAAATAAATTAGTGTCTATATAACAATATAACATTTTGGAATCGTGTGCTTTTTCAATGATCTGTATTAGCACAAAGAAGCAGCAATTGTTATATTTCTCAAGGCAAATTGTCACCAAATCTATTATTTGCCTTAGAAATAAACATCTGTAAAGAGCTACTAGCCCTTGTTTTCTTCTTACAGGCTCAAAAACTGGTTATGAGATGTAGGTAATGGTGCTCCTGAAAATTCAGGGAAATTGAACAATGTATCATTTGGACTATTTATATTATCCTCATTAGTCAAAGCCATTGGTGTGCTTTCTTTCAGCAGGCTATAACAAATTGTTTTTTGTTCAAAGAAAGGTTGGCCCAATGTTTCAATTTGGTAATGCTGAGAAAATTTCCACATGCATTTGACTAACTGTGACATTTCCTTCAATAGGCATGTGTTGTAGGAACAAGAATGGGGGATGGAGTATTCCTTGCAGATGGTTTCACTGATTACAGAACTAACTACAGGCTGGTTTGATGTATGTTCCCTGAAGACAGAAGTAGAACACTTTACCGCCTGACATATTTAACTTCTTTTGAAAATGATGCTAATTTCTCTTTTTTTCTTTTTCACCCACATCCCTTTTATAGGCAGGACTGATGAGTTTAAAACATTGAGCATGACTTCATTCTTCAAAGCAGAGCAGGCCCCTACCCAGTGCCCTCCAGCTCTCAGGATCTCATTCTTTAGCAATGTGGTACAGACGTTCACTGTGTTTGCTGGGTTTTTACCTCCTCCACATCCCCCAGCTTCCCACCCCTCCACATACTTGAAGCTGATCTTTCCAGACCTAATGAATTGGAAAATAAATATTGTATGTGGGCTTCTTGACCTGACAAATTATTTTAAAATTAAATTCTTGATAAAGTTAAGAGACCCAGGTTTCAGAGGTTCAAGAAAGAACAGGGAGGAAGAAATTTTCTTTGAGTGAAATAATCCCTCTTAAATACTTTGATCAAAATACTATTTATGTTGTCTGGATTTGAGTCACAGCTCAACTCTTACTTGTTGGAGACCTTGGACAATTTCTCATCTGTCATATACAGATAGTAATGATCCTGACACTCAAGGGAGTTTCAAGGAAAATTTGAGTTAATATTGTGAAGATCTTGGACTAGTACTTGGGCACATAATGAGTCCGGTATCCATGTTTACAAAATATTTATGTTAAAGAGATAGATAAATAAAATGTGTCTTCAGATTGGCATAAGAGGGAAGTTTAAAACATCAAATTTTATTTTCCCATTGAGGTCTAGTAAAATATACTGGAGATTTTCAAATTGCTTATATTTAAGTTTAGATTTAATAAGAATCAAAAATAAAAAGGACTTTGCAGCATGAATCACCTGTGCTAAATTATACGTTACATTGTTGTAATGAATGTGATTACAAACATTTCAGAATTGAGTGTAAATGTATCCTTAAACATGTATTTTGACAGTTGCATGATTAATGGTGAATGTCATTTTATTAGCAGTCTCAGCTGAGAGACTGGGAATTCGATAATTATTTAACAATAAGAGAGGAAACATTGCTTTACTAAAACTGGAAACATCTTTCCCAGATTTCACTTGGTAGATTCCATTAAGGATAAGGATGAGGAGATCAATGTTCTCTGTGCCACTTTAATAAATTAGTAGCAAAGGATAAAGATATTATCTATGTTTTATGAGGAATGAGGCATAACCATAATGTAATTTAATTATCACATATCTATAATCTCTAAAAAATACTATTATTCTAAAAGACTATAAAGTTTTTGAAATTAGATTTTATTCCAAATGAGTTTTAGATATTTTCCAAATGCTAATATGTCTTCACAGATTAGAAAAACAAAGCAAAAATAGACAATCAGGATTACATCAAGCTGAAAAGCTTCTGCACAGAAAAGGAAACAATCAACGAAGAGAAGAGGTAATGTACTAAATGGAAGAAACTTTTGCAAAGTGTCCATTTGACTAGGGTTCAATAGCTAAAATACGTAAGGAACTAAAACAACTCAATACCAAAAAAAAAAAAAAAAAAAAAAAAAGTCTGATTTTAAAATGAGTAAAATTTCAGAAAATACATTTCTCAAAAGAAGACATACAAATAACCAACAAAAATGTGAAAAACTTCCACATACTAACCATCAGAGAAATGCAAATCCAAATCACAGTGGCATATTATCTTACTACAATTAAAATGGCTTTTATTAAAAAGACAGACAACAGATGCTGGCAAGAATGTGGAGAAAGGGGAACTCTAGCACATTGTTGGTGGGAATGTAAATTAGTACAGCCAATATGGAGAACAGTATGGAGGCTCCTCAAAAAGTAAAAATAGAACTACCAGATGATCCATCAACCCTGCTGTTGAGTGTATATGCAAAAGAAAGAAAGTCAGTATATGTAAGAGATATTTGTGCTCCCCTGTTTATTGCAGCGCTATTCACAATAGCCAAGATATGGAATCTACTTAAGTGTCTGTCACAGAAGAATAAAGAAAGCATGGTAGTATACACAATGGAATATTATTCAGCCATAAAAAGTATGAAATCATATAATTTGCAGCAGCATGAATGGAACTGAAGGCCATTATATTAAGTGAAATAAGCCAGGCACAGAAAGACAAATGTTGCATGTTCACATTCATATGTGTGAGATAAAAAAGTGCATCTCATGAAGATAGAGAGTAGAATGATGGTTATCAGAGGCCAGAAATGGAAAGGAAGAGGAGAAGGATGAAAGGAAAAAAGAATATAACTATACGTATTACCACTGAACTGTACACTTAAGAATGATAAGGATAGTACATTTTATATACATATTTTACCTGAATTAAAAAAAATTTAAAAATAAAATGTGCTCTCTCATGACTCTTGCATATTTTTATTGTATGTAGTGCAATACTGTAAACTTGAACAACACCAGGGGATGCATACAAAGTGCCATCACTAATGATGCTGGAAGTGCTCCTAAGAAGCAAAGAAAGTCATGATATAACAGAAAAAGTTGAATTGCTTGATATGTATCATCAGTTGAATATGTGTTAATCAATTGTTTATGTTGTTAGGCTTCAAGTCAATAGTACATTATTAGTAGTTATGTTTCTATAGAGTCAAAAGTTATACTTGTATTTTTTTTTTTTGAGACAGAGTTTTGCTGTTGTTGGCCAGGCTGTAGTGCAATGGCGCAATCTCAGCTTACCGCAACCTCCGCCTCCCAGGTTCAAGCAATTCTCCTGCCTCAGCCTTTCTGAGTAGCTGGGATTGCAGGCATGTGCCAGCCACCACACCCAGCTAATTTTGTATTTTTAGTGGAGATGGAGTTTCTCCATGTTGGTCAGCTGGTCTTGAACTCCTGACCTCAGGTGATCCACCCACCTCGGCCTCCCAAAGTGCTGGGATTACAGGTGTGAGCCACTGTGCCTGGCCTATACTTGGACTTTTGACTGCCTAGGGGATTGGCACCACTAACCACCACACCTCTTCTTACCTCCTGTTGTTCAAGGGTCAACTATATATACTTTACATATAGCTTTGGCTCTAAGAGTTAATTTGTAGGTTATTGTTTGGAACTTGTCATTAATTTCTTGTTAGTGTATAGAAGGAAATGTACAAATGAGGTTAGGTTTTAGGCAAGCCTTCAAAAGCTCACTTAATATATGATACCATTAATATAGTAATGGGGGCAGAAAGGGGAAGCCCTGCAACAATTACATGTGGAGGAAAGGTTTGAGGGGCCAAAGCTGTTAATGGGGAAGACACCAGTAGAGAAGGGTGTGAGCTTGGGGCATGTGTCTAGCTGTAGGATTGATGACCAATAGTTCTATGGCCAGTAGCCAGGTTTATAGTTAGGCCATGTGTGACTCTTGTGTTCCAATGTCACACTGAACTTTAGAGTTAGGAGTATCTTTGACATCTAACACCTCACCCTGCATATCAGTAAACCTTAATAATTTGCCAAGGTCCATCATCAATAGTTGACCAATGTTCATTGCCAGTCAATGGCAAAGTAAGGATGAGAACCCATGGATCAGGTAGCAAACCCGCTGGCAGTTTGTAGCTGTGCCTTATGTAGAAGGGCTATTAACATCCAGATCTAGACATGGTTCCCGGAGCCAACTCCACATCCTTCAGACATTCACTAATGCGGACTATTTCTAAATGTATGAAATGAATGCTGGATTGCCAATTCACTGACAATTTACCCTCCCTGGCTGAAAAAGGTCCCTATTTCTTCTTTAGAATATTGACTTAGCTGTTCTATACCCTTACTTGTTAAGTCTTAGTGGCATCGTCTTGACATCACAAAGTATAAAAACTGTAAAAATTTTTTTTGATAAAAGGAATTCATTATATTCAGAGACAATTATAATTCATTACTTTAATAACCTTCCTTCAGTGATATCTCCAAGGATGAAACGTACATTGGTAATATGCACATCTTCAATAGCCAATCAGCAAATAGGAAATAATTATTGGGTCATGGTATCAACATATGAGAGGTAATTGTTGTATTAAGTTCTGCTGCTGTTAAAAGGATTACGTGTTTGTTAGAAATTAAACAAATACATTTGTCTGAGGTCATACTGGTACAGAGTGCAAAAATAATGATTTGTGTAAAGTCCCCAAAATAGCCCGCACTGACTGGGAGTCTTTGACATGCCTGTTCCCATGCTAAGTCCATCTGTGATCACAATAACCCCTCAGTCTGGCATTCAGCCCTCCCTGCCGACTGGACACATGCTGCTGATGAACAGCTTCTCACCCCCTTTTATAACCAGAGTACAAATATTAGATGAATTTCCTTTGAACCTTGCTTCCTTTTGGCTCTTAACATAGTCTAGCTCCTTAGAAGAAACATTTCAGGTTCTGGGACCCACAGAATTCCTTGTTAATCATCTTTTTTTTCCTGGAGGAACAAATAGTAAAAGGATTTTTATATTTCTCCAAGGTAATAGATACTGTGTATCATGATTGTAAAAGATGTCCCACTTCCTAAATATTTAATTAGAATCTGTCACTGCAGTATATGGAATATTAACCATCTAGCCCTTAAAAAGAGTACTAAGGTTTCTCTGCATAGCAATATTAATAAGAATAAGAAGTTACATAGAAATCATTTATAGATATAGATATAGAATTAGAAATAATAAGAAATGGTAGTCATTTTCTATTTGATGCTTCTTCCAAGAACCTTCTAAACCTATTTCTTGGTCTGAAGAACCTATTTCTTTAGACACTTTCATATGTAACTAGCCAGACAACAGCCAAGCCATATTTAAATAACTCCATGTAATAAAATAATATGTTTTCCATATTAAGAGGAAAGATTCTAGAATGTTATATTCTTTTTAATGCCATTATCCAGTTAGAAAACTTTTAAACATAATAATAATTTCCAGCTATCCCAAATCCTAAAATAAAGTGCCAACCCCCCAAATATATTTCGTTACTGAAACATGTGTAAACAATTATGAATATCTAAACCGTTATGGTATTTGTTTTCAGACTCTCTCCAAAACTGTAGGGAAAAAATGCCCCTAATGAGTATGTTGATAAATATATTTGACTTCAAAGGTTGCTTTTGCAGACCCAGAGAATAAAGGTTTCATTTTTTATTGGATATTAAAAAATGATATAAATTTTAGAATTTACATTTAAGAAAAAGACATCTATATCACTTTTCTGATTTGTAAAACTCAAGTTGATTCAAAACTGCACCAGAATCTATGATTGGGGAGTAGTCAATTGGAGTGAGATTATAATTTGGGGGAGATCAATGAGGGCCTCTGACTTGATCAAAAGTTTTTCTTCTTGTTTGCCTCTTCAAAAAATTGAATAGAAGTACATGGATTCGTTCTCGCTTCAGCAGCACATATCTAAAATTGGAACGATACAGAAAAGATTAGCATGACCTCTGTGCAAGGAAGACACGCAAATTAGTGAAGCATTCCATATATAATAATTTTTTTAAGTTAAAAAAAAAGAAGTACATGGATTCATTATGCCAGGTACATGGATTCATTATAAGAAAAAATTTGAAGTTAGATATGTATTTAAATGCTAAAATGTTTAGTTCAAAAGTATTTTTAAATGAACCTACCTCTTATTGTTACCAGAAGAAGCAATCCCAATCTTATTCAAATTCGATTTTAAATGGCATGGATTCTCCCACCGATTAGCACAATATTGTTCACAATGGTGAAGTAATTGTTGTATCTTTATAAAAACTCTACAGTTAGTTAACACTCGTTCTTTGATATTATTCTTTTGTCTCTCTGGTCTCTCTGTCTCTGTCTCTCTCCCTCATTTGCACACATATATGCACACACACAAACACTCACACAGTCAATTTCTCCAGGCCAAAGCCTGGGTCTTATATCATCCTCACTTAGCACAATGCCTGGAAAGTTCTTAATATTTGTAAAATTAAATGATACTGTTCAAACCAAATACAAAATTAAACACATGCCCTATTTTAAAAGTTATGCTCTAGGTTACATTGATATGGCATTCTTTAAAAATGTTAAAATGCATGATTACATTTATGGGATTTTTGCATATAGAATTTTTAAATTGTTTTAGCTTTGTGTCTTGAAATAATATTGAACTTATGAGTTGAAAAACAGCATAAACAATTCCTATACTCTTTATATCCAGATCCCCCAAAATATTTTTTAATTTTTATTTATTTAATTTTAAATGTTTATGGATACATAGTAGGGGTATGCATTTGTGGGGTACATGAGATTTAAAAATGTTAAATGCATCATTGCATCACTATTATATCATTATGACATTATATCACTGTTACGTTAGAATAGTGTTGATATTGTCTGCATGAAGGTTCCATGAGTACAATTTCTCTTCTTCTTATCTCAGAAAAAAGAAGGCCTCCTTCTTAGCCTCAGGCTTTCATATATTTGGCTGCAAGAGGGATATGAGGGGATAGAGAGTGAGAAGAGGTGACATTTGGGGAATATATTGTTCATGAAAAGAGACTATGTCTCCACCCCTGCTCCCAGAGGGGGAAGGGAGAGGGGTCCATGAGTTCTCCTCCTAAGGTAATCACCTGTGAAGCTTAGAGATGACTTGAAGAGGGAAAGAAAGTTGATTGTTTACCTGGCTGAATATCTGCTTAGTAACAGGGTTTGAGGAATGTCCTTGTACTGCCAGAAAGGAAGAAAGAGTGTGCTGAGATATTGCTGCTGGTGAGGTTTGCCAGGCTAAGAAGGGGCAAGAAGCAGTCCCCTGAGTTCTCAGGAATTCCAGGTACGGGTATATCTGTCCCAGGCCACAGGCCCCAGAGTTAAAGCTATAGAAGGTAGAAGAAATGAGGTTCTGTATCTAGGCTTCTCAGGGACCCAGCATGAGATGACAAGACACCTGAGGCTTTTAATCGGATCAGCTGGAAACTGTAGCTGAGCTTTTCAATGCTCCAGGCAACTGACTCAACATCAGGGCTTTTTTGAGGGTGCCCCCCTACAATGAGACAATGAGCAAGGTTAACAGGGATGACCCCCAAAAGAGATTTAGTTTGCCCTCTTATTCTACCTTAAATCAAAAGGAACAAATTTGGGAAAGTTATGAGAGAATGGACCTCATTCACCACCTCCAACTCTTCAGTATTAGTATTTTTATTGCTGTGCAACAAATTACCACAAACATAGCAACTTAAAACAACATCCATTCACTAGTTCACAGTTTGGTAGCTTAGAAATCCAGGGGCAGTGGGATGGGTGTTCTCTGCTCAGAGCTTAAAATCTAAAATTAAAGTGTTGGCCAGGCTAAATTCTTGTCTGGAGCCTCTGGGGAAAAGCCCACTGACAAGCTCACAGACTTGAGCTGGCAGAATTCCCTTCCCTGCAACTGGAGGGCTGAAGTCCCTGTTTCCTTACAAGCTGACAGTCAAGGACTGCTCTCAACTCCCAGAGGCTGCCCACATTCCTTGCCACCTGGTCCCCTCCATCTCCTAAGCCAGCAATGGAGACTCTCACACCTTGAATCTCTCCCAGGATTTTTTTTCTCTGTCTTCCTTGTCTCTGACCTCTAGACCCAGATTTTAGCTCCCTAATTTAAGGTCAACTGATTTGTGAATTTAATTACGTGTGCAAAATCCCTTCCAGCAACACCTGGATTAGCGTTTGCTTGAATAACTGGAGGAAGATATGTATACATCAAGGGCCAGGAATTTTAAGAGCTATCTCAGAATTAGCTCTGTCATACTTCTCTACCTACCATTAAGTGTGGGAGCTGCAAATCTACACTTCCCTTGGGGGAAAGTTTTGGATCCAAATGAGAATAAAGTTTTAGTGAAAATGAGACTTTTAATAACTGGCAATTATCAAAGTGTATGATACAGGACTTTAATATCATTAAGGGAGCCAGATCCATTAAGAAAGGGGGTAGGTTTGTCAACAGAGCTGTATAGTAGCAGTTATTCAAAAAATAAAATTATTTCTCATTTATTTATTTACCTTAAAAGTTGAGAATATTCAATTGAAACTATTATCTATGATTGGAACATCCTCATACAGTACAGCATTTTATTGTATGCCTACGCTGTTCTTGCCATATTTTATCACATTAATGTATAAGATAACCCGATGTGATTGGCATTATTATCACAGAAAATAAGAGGCAGACCTGAGACTTAAATCCATAAAGTGTTGCAAACACAAATCTTTCCAGATTTGGCTAATATAAATGACAGAATTAGGCCAGGTGTGAGGCAATAGGAAGTGGTGAGAACTATGGCTAAGTGGAAAGCGTATGCCCTATTAAATGTGAACAGCCTGAAGATATTTGCTGCTATTTTGGGAGGCTGTTTCAGTATTGTGAAATCTCCTGATCCTTCCAAAGAAACTTAACATTTGAATTTTAATGGAAGATCTCTCAAGTTTTATATATTGGTAACTAATTTTTAAAAGGGAAGCCTCTGCATGACAAGCAGAGAAGTAAATAAAATTCTGTGATCAGATTCAGCATAGAGACCATCAGTTCATGTCTTCTGATATCATCCAATGTACTCATACCATAAATGATAAACTTAATGTGTGTGGGGAAGGAAGGATGGAAGTTGAAGAGAAGGGATATAATGACTAGAACAATTTGTATTGTTAATTTTAAAAAACCTACTTTGATTTGGTTTTTAAAATAAAGAGGATTACTAGCAGATTTCACTGAAAAAAATCCAGATATTCCAAGCTCCAGGTGAAGTTTGATTCAGTGTTTAAACAATGACACCTGTTTCCTCTCCATCTCACTGCTGTATATTTTAGTTGTTACTTCACCCTCAGACTCCGCATGGGAGCCTTTAGGCAGCTGCAGGTTCTTTCAGATGTCCACACATGGCTGTGGTCCTGCTGAAATTCAAAATCTTACATCACTTTCCTGGGAGTTCCTGGAAAATCTGCAGAAATACCATTATCACTGATTGGATTTTTTGCCCAGCTCCTTGCTGCTGATTGATTTAAGCCAATGAAGTCTAACTCTAGAACTGGTAAGAAGCCAATTCCTTCAAACCTCATAGCTAAGCATAAACAACAATCAATTCCCAAAGGAAATTAGAAATACTCTTTTAAGAAAGACAGATGCTAGGAAACAAAGAACAGAATCTATCTGAGGTTTATCTTCTGAATACCTCCTCAGTTCTAGGACTTAAAAGATGTCTGTGAAATATCTACTTCCAGTCTCAGCTCTCCTTGTGGACTCCGATCTATTTATCCAAATGCATATAAACCACTTTTACTTAGACATCTCTAATGTCATTTTATCATTTCTACCCCACTGCCCACAGCATTCTATTACATCTAATTTCTTAGTCAACATTCTTGGGTGCAGGAAATAGAAATCAATTCTGGCTAACTTAAGCAGAAAAGGAACTTTATTCAAAACATATCTGGTAGCTTAGAGAATTGAGCTATTGTGGGAAAACTATAGAAGCAGAAAATAGACAGGAATCAAGGGAAACAGGGGGAGCTGCAGGCAAGGTACTACCCTGAATCCTACTGTTACTGGACACACTCTCTTCTCCAGAGCCTGCAGGCTGCTGTTTCTGCCTCTGCTGCTGAATGTCAAGGTCATGAATGATTTCTAAACTATCCTCTCTTATTTATGTCATTTGTTCCAAATTCAGAATCTCAGGTTGGGGCATCCAGTTAGCCACATTTAAGTCACATGTTGTTGTCCTACTCAATAGACACAGCAGGATTACTTGGCATTTATAGTATAGGATTCCCTCTAAATAAGAGAGGGTTGCACAATGAGCAATGAAAAAATGACAAATGTCCTTAATTCTTATATTTCATGGAGCCTCACAACAAGACAGCTACCAGTTAAATATAAATAAGTCCATTCTCATACCTATAGCTCTCTAAAGATAAAATAAATATACCCTCTCAATTTCATGTTTCTCTTTAAAGTATCCAAAGCATAGACTCATTGACCACTTGGTGGCAATATTAAAGAAAGAGTCCAGGCATCACAGGGTTGGATAGACCAAATGATTTTTTAAAACCTCAATAATCTAAACATTTTAGATCAATGTCAAGTTAGAAGTATGCCCTCAGTCCCAATTTACTGCTAGGTGTTCTGCTCTTTCTTCCACTATTAGCGTGTTTGTAAATACTAAGGAACAAAAGCTCCAAACATCACAAATCTGATTTGGGGTCCCTAATAAGACCTTATGATCACTTCCTTTTCCAGATGCCACAGGGCGTGGCCCACTGCTGGATACTTGGCCCAGGATTTGAAAGGGATGTGTGCCACTGTGGATTTGGAGGATTATATCCACAATTTGCCACCCAATTCCTCTCTGGCCTACTACACTTCTTTAGTTCACTTCTTAAGTTTCATCTAAGCCTTAAATGTTTCCGACTGATTATGAGCAATGTAGGGACTTAGGAATCCTCTCCCTGAAAGACAACAGGACCATGTTGACCAGGGCACTGGCTTCACTTTCTTTCATTCCTCTTTTGTCACTGCTTTTCTTCATCCTAGCGATTCTCAAACGTAACCATGCATTGAAATTTCCCAGAGGGCTTATTAAAACACAGACTGCTGGCTTCACTTCAACTCTATGTTGCCACTCAGTAGTTTTAGGGTGGGGACCAATAATTTGCATATCTAACAACTTTCCAGCTGATGCTGATACCATGCCTCTTGTCCCCAAACCATACTTTGAGAAACATTGCCTGTTACTACCCCTAAGCTAATGCCTTTTCTTTTTTATATAAGAAGTACCTGCTTTTACCATTATGTAGCTCAGGTGCATTCTCTTTTTAATACATATCTTCCATATTCTATTTATTTTGTCTGATAGGAAAGGCTATTTCTTTACCTCTCAAAATACCCTGTTTTTGTGTATGAAAAGACTAAAGTTTAAGTAATGTCACAAAGGAGATAATTTTTTCAGGGAATAAAATAAACACCTTTAGTGGTACTTCCTGTAACTTGACTTCTAATCCTATATTGTCCACTCTGTATTCTTTATGACATAAATATGTCTTCATTTTCTCAACTTTTTTTGACTGTTCCTATAAGCAATTCTGAATATCAAAGGTATTTTTCTAAGTTTTTTTCTTAAACTCTCTGAAATTTTGAAACCCATTCATTATTTTCTTACATTTGAGTATTTCAATGATTGTTTTTCTAACATAAATTACTATGTTTCTCAAGTTGTATTTGCCCTTGTTAAACATAATTTAAATCTATAAAAACAAAAAGAAACAAAAAAAAGGAAAAGTCATAACAAAAAAAGGAAAAGTAATATCAGAAGACCTGCCAAACAAAGTAGTATATGTTGGATATAAACTTCATTTAAGTATCCAGTAAGTGTTTTTCCTTGTTTCTTTTGTTGTTATTGTTGTTTGTAACTGTTTTTGAGAAAGCAACTTCTAAAAGCAAAAGTAAATTTTTTTGGTCAAACTTTTAAAATTAAAAACTCATTAACTGACCAGTAATGAAAATAAAGGGTCTGTTCATTGATGATCAAATTCATGTTTGAGAACATAATTTCGTATGAGTAGCTTCAAATAATCTTTACCCCAGTCTTCCTACTATTCTATCATGAAAGAATGATAACATGTTTAGCAATCATTTGACCAAGCCATACATCATTAAAAGTGTCCCCTTCTTAGAATTAACACCCTCTATACTATTTCCTTTCATTCTGTCCCCAATCTTTAGAGACCTCACCAGAGTTCATATATGTCCCCACCCTACTTCAGTCCCCTATGTGATTAACGACACTAAGTCTAAAGTTTCTAAATTATTATTTTTTCTACTTTTTGTCGTGTGTGGGGGGGAAAGGTAAAATTTTTACAATTCAGAGAAAGATAGTATATTTTAAGATTGAAACTGATAAAGATCAAGCATTTCTTTTGATTCTGGCTCTCATTTAAATCATTTGTATTCCACTTATGTGTTAGCTTTCTAAATGGCCTCTTCAGCATCAAACTAAAATATGATAGTATATATTTGTGGTTTTATAAACTCTATACTCTTGAGAGTCATCCAAGCTTTAGAAACATTATAATGTATGTGACTATTTTGACAAATCAACATTCTTCTTATTGAATCAGTTTAACATATTTAATTTTGCTCACTTTAGAATGCTAATTATGTAAACACAACTTACCCACCAGCTCTGCCACAAGGGCCTGTTTGAGTGAATGGCTTTAAAAAACATTTATCTATGTACACACACACACACACACACATATGTATGTGTGTGTGTGTGTGTGTGGATATATGTATGTGTGTGTGTAGATATATGTTTTTTAATATATATGTTAATATATATTATTATATATATTATGTTTTTATATATATTATTTTTATATGTGTATATGTGTTTGTATATATATACACACATACACACACACACACACACACACACAGACACATATATACTAATGCATTTCACAAGAAGACCACATTTTGTATTTTGTATAATGTTACTCAATAAGATACATGGATTGGGTGTGGCATCAGAAGATTTGAATTTATGTGCTAGCTTTATTGCTTATTACCACAGTGACACTGAGCAAACCACTTAGGTTCTCAGAAAATTGTTATGATGTGTAAAATGGAGATAATTTATACTTGCCCCAGCCTATTTCACTGGATTGTTATTAAGAATAAAATGGTAATGGATGTAAAAGACTTCTGTAAGTTATGGAGTATTATACAGGTGAGACATATTGTATTATAATTATTTATATATTAGACATACTGACAGATTTTACATAATTCCAGTTCATCCTTTTCTTGAATTGCAGTTACATATACATTCTAACATCTCACTCAGGAGAAAGGCTAGTGTTTTATTTGATAATAAACTGAAATATGTAACCAAAATTATGTGAGCCTGTATTGTAAAAACAACTCATGATGCTATTCTCCCTGCCAGTTCCCAAAGGATATTTACCTTTGAATTTTAAGAGGTAAAATTATTTTGGTTCTTCTTATCTTTCGAGTAATACTGTATTTCTCATTCCTTTTAAAGTTAAGAATCATGTAGCATTAAAAAAATACACAGTAGGCTACGGCATTTTCCTAGATGTTACAAGAAATAAATGTAGGAGAAAGTTCTTTAATGTAAAAATTCCTAACTGTTAACAGATTGTGAAAATGAGCAACAACTGTTGTGCTGAGGATCATGATCTATAAGTAGAGGGCAGATAATTCCACTGAGATGAAAAGAGTGCGTCTGGTGTTTGAGCTGTGGCCACATTTGACTTTCATGTCCTTTTGGGACACGACACACTTTGTGGAAGAAGAAAGTTGATGCAGCTGCCTTTGCTAATCATTCAGTATGACCCAGCCCCTCAGGGAGGAAGGCAAGAGCAGCTATGCTCTGAGACCCACCAACCTTGCTGATTAACTGCAAATGCTAGTAAAATGACCCCCTAAGTCTGTCTAGCCCATCAGGCCTAGAAATGTAATTTAGATGATTATCTCCGTGCCCATTAAACCTTGTGACCTATTGCAGTCCGTTTGAAGTTGGCCTGCTTACACTTGTTAATAGGGAAAAAAAAGAAGGATTAACTCAGAGGTCATGAAATCAGAGTGCAGCCAAGATGATGGCAAAAGAGCATAGGAAACCTTCCTTGGCCCCTGTAGGAGAGAGGAAGAACCCTGAGAATAAGCGGCTGTCAACAGAATTCATTTCTTTATGGAAAAAGGAGTTCTTTGGAATGCAACCAAGATCGAATCCTTTACCCTCCACTAGTTTCGGCGAGTTTTGTTTAATTTATAAGCATCATATCCTAACAAGGTGAGCAGTCATGTTTAAGATCATGGGATTGATGAAAGAGATCACAGCATAAAGTCTTCTTGAGAAACTTAATGAAGAGAATAGATGCATTGTCTGCATTCTATAAAAATTTCAAGCAGATATCTAACATATTTGAGATGATATAAAAATTAAATCAATTTTTGTAAATTGTAAGGTCTGAAAGAACCTACTAGAACCCATTAGTTTTAGTTCACCTTTATAAGTCTATTGCTTTTAAACTTTCAAGAGCTGAGCTCAGTACCTGAGGTCCTTGTTGGGCTCAGCTTCTCTATGTATGCAGAGCACTTCGTTACTGGCTTACATTCTGAACACCATCATAGCAGGATGATCTCTTACTGGTCAGAGTTTTAATATGCTGAGAATGTTGCTCAAATAAAAGCTCCTATCAGTTGACCTCTTTACTCACTGGATATTTAAACTTTCTCTTTCACTTTAAGAAAACCTGAAATAATTTTTAAAATTACAATTCTTTTTTTTTTTTTTATAATGAACAACAATTTACTTCAGGAAAATTCCTTTAGGGTTGAGGATGGAGTTGAGGACTATGATTAATTTGAAACAATATTTAAAAACTTAGAGAGCTTGTGATCCTCTTATTCATTATTTGAACCTATATGAGTATCTACTGTGTCTTCTTAATTTTTTTTTTTAAATACAAGATTGATTGAGACCTTTTTGCTCTAGGACCTATTAAAAAGTGGGTGACAAGATGTTAATATTTTAAAAGTAGTCTCTTCTATCTAAAGAATCAAAACTCTGTATTCTTTTAAATATCACTTTTAACACATGTTTTTATTTTGCTAAAACATGTTTCTGCATAATTTTTAATTTTTTAACATTTTAAAATATTTGTGGGTATGTAGTAAGTATATATGGGACACATGAGATGTTTTGATGCAGGCATACAATGTGTAATAATCACATCATGAAGAATGGGATATCCAACCCTTTAAGCATTTAACTTTTGATTTACAAATAATCCAATTACACTCTTGAAGTTATTTTTAAACGTACAATTAAATTATTATTAACCCTAGTCACCCTATTATGATATCAAATACTAGGTCTTATTCATTCTATTTTTTTGTATCCATTAACCATCCCCACCTTTCCTCCCACCCACCCCCCACTACTCTTTTCAGCCTTTGGTAACCATGCTACTCTCTGTGTCTATGAGTTCAATTATTTTGATTTTTAGATCCCACAAATAAGTGAAAACGCGATATTTTCTGTAAAATTTTTTAGAAACAAGACTATTTGTAAAGGTACACACTTTAGTATGGCAAACTCTGTAAATGTTTCAGTTATAGGAAAAGGAAAAATCAAACTGCAATTTAAAACCTCAATGAAGACTTTACTATATACATTAATAATGACGGATAATGGAAATTTAATATTCAAATACAACACAAATATGTGTATATGCTTATAAAATATTCTAGCAAAACAAATGTAATATTACAAGCTATTTAAAAATATGAAATGCAATTGATTAAAGTTCAGAATGCATGTATAAATGAATATGTATTCAAGTTTCAATATTCAATAAGTTCGAAATCACTGTATTCTATAAAACCATCAAACAAATTAGCAAGCGGCCTATAACTTTTAGAGATAAGTTAAATTAACTGAAATTATATTTCTAAGACAGTATTTAAGCGATTGGATGAAAAACTAAGTTCTATAAAGAAGGCAATTGGGAAAATTAACTTTATTTAGGAAAAAGCAACTTTATTGTATATGAAATGTTTGATCCTATTTCCCGTTTTAAAAATAGATTTTTGTTTTTAAATGGAACTTTCTGTTTTATATTAAGAATAGGACATGTCTTAATGTCCTATTCCTATGTCTAATATAAAAATAAATATACAGCATGTCTAATATATAAATAAATATAATACAATATGTCTCATCTGTATACCTTACACAACAGCATGTGGTGTAAGGTAGATAGCCAGTGAATGTTTGCTAAGTATGTGTATGATGAAGAGTGAGTCCATATAAGAAATCTGTCTAGTTTTTGGAGGGACTAACTCACTGCATCTCTCAGATGCTCTATGCTCAATGGTATCAGACACATCAACAGGACACACTGGAATTTGTGACATTTTTTCTGTGGCTTTAAGCATGTAGCCCATACCTTTCTGAGCCCTGGTTTCATCATTTTTATGGAATAGCTGAATTTTTCTGGCCCTTCTCACCCTGGGCTTCATTCTATTTGACAAAAGGTCTTTTGTGCTTCTTTGTATAAATTTAGGGTCTTTTGATTTAGTATAAATTTACATATTGTTAACTTAATAAATATAATTAAATGAACTTAATAGTAAGAAAATGTGTTAAGCATTTAACACATTTTCTTACATTTAACACATTTTCTTACTATTACTATTAGTCATGAATAATAAGCACTTAGTAAAAGTTAACACTTACTGTTATTATTATTAGTATATACCAGATACAGGGCTGATTAAAATAGACATCATCCTTCTTCTCAGGGAGCTCAGAGCCTAGTGGGAAAAACAAATGTTCAATAGATTACACAAATAATTAATTTATTATAACTGGTATAAATACAATGATGGCGAAGATCAAAGTGTAATAATAAACGAGTTTCCATGCTTTATTAAAATTCAAAAGGAGGCCAGGCACAGTGACTCACACCTGTAATCCCAGCACTTTGGGAGGCCAAGGCAGGTGGATCACCTGAGGTCCTTTGAGACCAGCCTGGCCAACATGGTGAAACCCCATCTCTACAAAAAATACAAAAATTAGCAGGTGTGGTGGCGCATGTCTGTAATCCCAGCTGCTTGGGAGGCTGAGGCAAGAGAATCACTTGAACCCGGGAGGCAGAGATTGCAGTGAGCTGAGATTGCACCACCGCACTACAGCCTGAGTGCCAGAGAGTGTCTCAAAAAAAATTTAAAAATTAAAAAAAAGATCTTCATGTCTCTTAATTTACTAATTTTGCCTACCAAGGAGGTTTTCTGTCATCATTAAATGGTTTGTAAAGTGATTATTAAATCATTTCTAATTTACTCAGTAAAAATGCCCCCACTACCATTTAAGTTTAGAATATCTCTATGCCAAAACATTAAAATTACTCAAACTTAAATTCCTGCCTTTAATACATCTTTACATATTTTCCAAAGACTGAGATTGTTTAATAGAAGAAATACTTTACATTATCAAGTGAAAAATATAATCCATCAACTTAGTTTATGATCACCTATTGTCCAATTAGCTAGTAAATTTTCCCTGATTAAAAATAGCTGTATCTTCATTGGAAACACACCAATTTCCCAGTTCTGCTTTTATTCATATGATTGCAGTTGCACTAGAAGAAAGCATTTTTAAACTATACAGTGCTTTTACATCCATATACCAGCCGCAACATCTCCCAAGCCTGTCCCCGAGTGGCTTCCTGAAACCTAAACATGTTATTAAACATAATATATTATAGCCTAGTTGGATAGTCTTTGTAGTCTCTTTCATAAAGTATTGTTATGAAAATATTTGAAAAACCCTGAATATTTTCTTTTCCAGACTTTTCCTAATTTCCTGTAAACACATCCTGTGTGTTCCTACCACAGTAGAGAATTTGGTATTTCTTACTCTTTTTAAATCTATCAATGCCTAGGAATTAGATATCTCGATTTAACCTTTCCTAAATTCAAATGAATTCATTATAAAATCAGTGACTATGCAACTATTAAATTGATTTCAAAATGGGCAATAATATATTTTCAATGATTACTTTGGAATTTGGAATCATAAGGTCTTGGTTTGAGTTCATTTCTCTTTTAATAATCTACTTATTTATACCCTATTTTGAATAGGAAGACGTTGAGGTGGCTTTCAATGACAGCTATATAAAATAGATTGGTGAAATAGAGCTGGAAGGCAGGAAAGGTAAAACAGCTTGTCAAGGTCAAACAGCTTGTGGTCACTTATAGGTCACATCCCCATGTAAGTCCCAGTTCTCTCTGACCACTGCCGAGGGTCATTAGGTCTACCCCAGAAAAGATTGTGTGCCAGAAAGGTAGTAATCAGTATCTTACAGCTTGAATGTTTGGAGAGATATATATTTATAGTATTACAGACAAGTGATGATTTTTCTGTAAAACTAGTGCTCAATTCACAATGCTAAGCAGATATTGAAAGCCAAGAATATTTTTCTGTTTTACAGTTTCATTAACCCTGTCTTGACTGAAATACTCTTACCCTTTATTTTTTTCTTTGTTTTGACATGGCGCCACTAGAAATATTTTCCTTCCTTTAATATACTTAATAAATTTCACATGGCACTTAAAGATTATAGATTGCTGCTTTCTTCTAGAAAGGTAAATCAATGTAAAGAAAATACTTTAAAAACATGTTTTCTTTCAGAATTTTGATTTATGTGTCTGCTCTTTTAAAACATAAGGAAGACCTGACATAAGTGGATGGATGAATGAATAGAGAGATGTTGGATGGATGAATGAATGGAGAGAGGGATGGATGGATGGATGTATTTTTCTCTAATGATCAGTGATGTTGAGCTTTTGCTCATATGATTGTTGGCTTTTTGTCTACTTTTGAAAAGTATATATTCATATCCCTTGCCCACTTTTTGATGGGATGGTTTGTTTTTTCCTTGTAAAATTAAATTCCTCATAGATGCCGGATATTAGACCTTTGTCAGATGCATGGTTTGCAGATATCTTCTCCCATTCTGAGTTGTCTGTTTACCCTGTTGATAGTTTGTTTGCTGTGCAGAAGCTCTTAAGTTTAATTAGATTCCATTTGTCAATTTTTATTTTTGTTGCGATTGCTTTTGGCATCTTCATGATGAAATCATTGCTTGTTTCTATGTCTAGAATGGTATTGTTCAGTTTGTCTTCCAGAGTTCTTATAGTTTTGGGTTTTACATTTATGTCTTTAATCCATCTTGAGTTGATTTTTGTATATGGTGTAAGGAAGGGGTCTAATTTCAGTCTTTTGAATATGAATGGCAGTTATCCTTGCACCATTTATTAAATAGGTAATCCTTTCCCTATTGCTTGTTTTTGTCTTCTTTGTGTGATATCAGATGTTTGTAGGTATGCAGTCCTATTTCTGGGCTCTGTAATCTGCTCCTTTGGTCTATGTGTCTGTCTGTACCAGTACCATGCTGTTTTGGTTACTGTAATCCCATAGTATAATTTGAAGTCAGGTAACATGAGGCCTCCAGCTTTTCTCATTTTGCTTAGGATTGCCTTAGCTATTTGAGCTTTTTTTGTTCCATATTTATTTTAAAATAGTTTTTTCTAGTTCTGTGAAGAATGTCTTTGGCAGCACTGAGTCTGGAGACCTCTTTGGATGGTATAGCCATTTTAACAATATTGATTCTTCTGATCCATGAACATGAAATGTTTTTCAATTTGTGTGTCATCTCTGATCTATTTGAGCAGTGTTTTGTAATTCTCATTGTAGAGATCATTCACCTCCCTGGTTAGCTGTATTCCTAGGTAATTTATTTGGTGAAAATGGTGAATGGCATTGTGTTCCTGATTTGGCCCTCAGTTTGGCTGTAGTTGGCATACAGATATCCTAGTGATTCTTGTACATTGATTTTGTATCACAAAACTTGCTTATTTATCAGCTGAAGGAGCTTTTGGGCTGAGGCTATGGAGGTTTCTAGATATAGAATCATGTCGTCAGCAAACAGGGATTATTTGACTTCCTCTTCCTATTTTGGGGGCCTTTCTTTCTCTTTCCTGATTGTTCTAGCTAGGACTTCCAATACTATGTCAAATAGGAGTAGTGAGAGGACATCCTTGTCTCGTGCCAGTTTTCAAAGGGAATGCTTCCAGCTTTCCACTCATTCAATATGATGTTGGCTGTGGATTTGTCATAATGGCTATCTCAATAGATGTAGAAAAGGCTTTCAGTAAAATTCAACTTTGCTTCATGTTAACAACTCTCAATAAACTAGTTATTGAAGGAACATACCTCAAAATTATAAAATCTCCATTTTATTGTTACAAAAACCAAGGCAGAGACCACTTAAGTATCTCATTACACAAGATAGTAGATGGAGTGGCTTTCAAATGCAGGCAGGTTGGTTCCAGAGTCTTGTACTGAAAGCCAGTCTTCTATTCTGACTTAGCGGAAAAGCATCAATGTTATTACTGCAATAACACTTTTGTTTCTTGAATTCAAATGGGAATATCTCAAGGAAGTTCCAAAATTGAAGATGAATTCTCTTTAAACCAAGGTCTAATTTTTAAGTTAAAATAAACTTTGAATTAAAAACTATCACAGTTTGGAACTTTTCAGTGCAACAAGGCTGTTGACTCACCATAAGAAAGAGTGATAGAGGAAGGCTGAGATCGGCATCAGAGTGAGCCAGTGAAGGACAAGAGGAGCTCCACGGCAGTTTTCGGTAACAGCTAGATTTGTCAGGCAAGGCAGCTGGACCGAGGGATATAGTTTGTCTTTTCTTCAGAGAACCAGTGGCGGCAGGGGTCCAAGAAGCAGCAAATTAACTTGAGGTGAGTGGCCTCCTATAATAAAGAGTCTGGAATGTATACTGCTTGGTGATTTAGTAGGACAGGCAGGTGTAAATTACTTAAGGAATTAGTCTAATACTAGCAGGACCCTGGCCATAGGGATAGGGTTAAAGAAATAACTTGAGAGTTCTATGTACTAAAAACAATAGACAAACAATATCCCTCCTCCCTCCCCCCACAAGAAAAGCCTCTGAAAATAATTTGAATTGCAGTTAAATAATTAATAGTAATAAGCTTCCTATAATTGAAATCAGGTAATAGCCATAAATAAATCATGAAGTTGTAACATTAATAGGAGCCCTTACTATTTCTCTCTTACAATTTCCTTTCGTTTTCTCTGGTTTCCTTTTTTTTTAAAAAAAAAAAAAGAAACATGTTTTACAGGGAATCAATAGCTTTTAAAATAACACCTTTGTAATACTGAAAAAAAAACCCCCACAATTGGAATATTACATTTAGTTTTGGTTTGCGCATTACTAAATACGGATACGCCAACTGGATGGAGTTCAGAGAATAGCAAGAAAAATTACTAAGAAGATGAAAGGATTAATTTATTAGCCATGAATAAAAAGGAGCCAAGTATTTCCAAAGGGAAAGGTGAACGTCATGACAATAGCTCACAAATATCTGAAAGGTGTAAACCTCCCTGAAGAGGACCATTTTTGAATCTGTGTAACAGCAAGTATATCTTGCCAAACAGATTTGGCTTAGAAAGAAAATCGCTACTTTATGCATTTATAGAGACAGTGGAAAGAGCCACTATAATATAACCTGTTGTATGTTTTCTCCTATTTTGAAAAGGACCAGGGCAATCTGAAGTAAAATGTGGGTTATTTACATTCTTTCTATCGCAGAGATTTCTGCCATCCTTGGAAAGGAAGCATCTGTGATAATAGTGACTAGAAGTACTCCAAAGTATAGAATTGTTGATAGCTTTAAAGTAAATCTGTCATGCCCTGACTTATAGCTACTTAATTTTACTACCTATGAAGTAAGAGAACTCTGACAAAAAGAGGTTTGCTTCAAAGTAGCAAAGAAATTTCAAAGACTTACATTTTGGTATTTTGTTTGGTCTGTTGGTTTCTGCACATTCTTGTTCCTGGAAAGTACCACTGAGGTTTAGGTGCATTGGGACTGCATTCTTTTCTAGCCATTTCTTGTTTAGTTGTGTGTTTTCCTAGTGAGAGAAATGCAGGTTTCTTTCTTGTCTCTGTCACTTAGTAGCTTTTTGACATAAGAATAATATCTTACCTCCCTAACTGCAATGATTCAATGGTGTGTTCATGTATGCAGTTGTCCAGCTCACAGAAAGTGCTTAGCTGATATTAGTTTTGTCTCTTTGCCTACTCACCATGTTTCTCTATCCAACTTTATAAGCTCTATTTAAGCCAATTTTTACAAGTACTTGATGTTGCCAATTTTTCATATTTTTCTAAAAAGCAGAAAATGTGAATTTTATGTGAAAATTTTCAATTAAAAAATATTTTAAAGGTTTAATTCAAGCCAAACGAAATGCGTATTTTGCCCATATGTTTACCCAAAATGATTCTTTCCATAAGGAGTTACACACACACACACACACACACACACACACACACCAGTGCAACGGCTAGTTCCTTCTAAAGAGCAATGAAGAGAAAGTGCTGTACTGCAATTTGCCGATGGTCCTCTGAAGGGGTCTTTAAGTTCTGCTACTATAATGTCATGACATGACATTTTGTAATAAGCTATGCTTTTTTCCCTCTTTTTCCTACTACCTCTACCTCCCTTCTGTGCAGGAAGCATCTAGTGTGTTCTATACTTATTATGCCCCAGGGGGTAAGATTGTTATAGCATGAACACAAGTAAGAAAATCAAGTCCATTCGATAATCTGGATTCTGCCCTAAAGGTAAGGATTCTAAAAATTAATCCCTTATAATCATTCCCAAGATATCACAGTTCTCTGATTTGGAGAACAGAAAGGAAAAGCAATGGGGAAGAAAAGGAGGTAGGTACTTAGAAGTGTCATGAGGAGGGGCTCTTGAATCCAGATCTTTTTGTCACAAGAACCACAAACAGGTTTAGGACCTAGTAGCAGAGAGAACCTCATCCTGAATTTAAACGTGTTCAAATGTTTAAGATTTGGGATAAATAATTTGGCATGCAGCCTCTGTGGAGGGGGCAATGAACCAGCAACTGGTGAGAGCAGGAGAAACGATGGTGTTGGATATTGGGGATACGGCATTGGAGACAACACCACTGAATAAAAAAGCATTCGAAAGTTGCCCATCCTGACTTTCTTGAGGAGTGGGTATTTAACTAGAAACTATTTTTTTTAAGAGAAAGTTATATTTTGCACACCAAGTTTGTGGTTTTTGAAACTTACACCTATTATACACATGTGTATTTTTTTGTTTTTTGTTTTTTTGGTTATGGTGAAGGGTATTAACTTTGTGCTGTAATGTGGAGGTAAACAGGGAATGGGGGACAGCTTGATCAGAAAGATCAACTTCAAGTTCATTTGATGATGAAACTTATGAATATTAAACATGGACAAAAATGTTGTGCAGACAAGTGTAAGGACTATGCAAGATGTTACACCTATACTACAATGGCAAAGTACACGTGTCCCAAAAATAAAGTGGAGGTATGGTATGCCAGGAGTGACAGAGCCAAAGCAGTCAAGCATGATACAAGCATTTGAATTTAGATGACTGAGGGTGAATGGTGGCCCCAAAAATACACAGTGAAAGCAAGAAGAGCTGACCTTGTAGAGGATATGTGGATGTTCGCAGGACAAGTTGAATTTTTAAGATACAGGTAGGTCATGTAGCAGAGCTGTCAGGCAACCAAACTGAAATCTGAAGGGGAATGTTGAGACTGGGGTTGGAGATGTAGGTGTCAATGGTCTAAATGTGACAGCTGAGTCTGTGAAGCCAGGTGAGACTAACTAAAGAACAGGATGGAAAAAAGAGGTCCAAGGAGACAATTTATACTTAGAAGGTAGGAGAAAGTTTGGAGTCAGCAGATGCAGTAGAAAAACAAGGTCTGAGATATAAGAGGAGAACGAAGCTGTATCATGTGTTGGAAACCAAAAGTGAAAGATGTTTCAAAAAGGAGTGATCACTGAAGTCGGACTCGCAGGAAAATGATGGGGTAGGGGGTATTTAAGAGTATGAGCCAACCTGTTGGCCTAGTCAGTTAGAAGGTTAGAGACCTTCAAATGAACTATTCCCCTGGAATGGTGAGGGCAGAAGCTAGGCTTCAAGCATAAGAAAGGAGTGAGTCAGGAGGAATTAACCACTACGGATATAGATATGCTCTGTAAGAACTTGGCACTGAATAAAATAGAGAGTGATGGTTGGAGTGAGTCAAGCAAAGCATGTCAGGAAGTATCCAACTTAACGTAGACTTTTATATCCTGGTGTATATGTGTAATAAATTTAAAGGGTAGGGAGGATTATTCTGAAGATAAATTTATTCCCCGGACCTTGCTGATGTACTATCACAATAGTGTGCAGAATGGAATGTTTCTGGCACCTTCGTCCGAACAGAAACAGTTTTTTTATGTGTCTATATTTTTAAGGCTTTAATTATGAAAATTACTTTATTTTGTTCATATCCTTATTTGATTTTCTATTGTTTACCTGAATTTGAGTGTGTTCAAATGTTTAAGATTTGGGATGAATAATAGCTCAATGGTTAATGACTTATAAACCCAATGTAACGGTTTATAGTTAGCTTCTTAGTCAACATGTGTTAAAGGTCCTTGTTGTTCAGCCCTGCTCCAAAGTAGTAAGGGAAGTAGTATGTTTTAACTAGTATAGTACAAAGACAAATAACTTATATTGATTTGAAAGTGGGAAGTTTTGTTAGTAAACATTTAATATTTTAAATTATTCACAGTGTAAAATACCTTGCAGTTTTTGAAGGAAGAAAAAATGAAACTAAGAATGATTGCACTGTGTTCTGTGATACACACTGGAATCTAAAATCTCACTTTTAAAGTATAAAACTGATTTACTGTTATGTTGTTCTGTTTATTGCATGACTTTCACAAAGTACACATCACTTGGCTGTTCTCTCAGTGAATGAGATTGCTTGGATTTTCAGTCTTAGAATAGTATCACGTGATGGTCCAAAAGACTAGAAGATGGGTAGCTTTCTTCCTGACACATTCCCAACAGTTTTGCACATGGGCAAACTGCAAGAGCTGTGTGTGATGATTCTTAAACTAACCCATTATGTTTTCATATGAGTAGATTATCACACTGCAGGAGAAACAACTGTTTTCAGCTGATGGTCTATTTTACCTTTTTCCTCTTTTTTAAGAGGCAGCACATAAATGGTTTCCCCAGCTTTAGAAATATATTTTTTTTCTGGGAAAATATCAACAATGAAATAAAAGTAGACTAAAATAGACTAAAAATAGACTGAAAAATAAAATAAAAATGTGCTAGCAAATTTGATTTTCTTTCAAAAATTCTGAGGCTCTTTACTTAGTTTTCTCCATTATACTTTGAAGCCCATGAGACAATAATATCCTGATGTAATTATTTTAATACATCATGGAATTCATGACAAAATCTAGAATTACATGGTATGTTATCTGTACACTCTTGTCTCTAAGGTTCTTCCAGTGGGTCATACCGTGGCACACACTTTCTGTTCTTCTTTCATATACTATTATCAGCTCGAGATTTTCAATGCCCCATCGACTCTTCTTTACTGTGCAATGGAGAAGTGAAGAGAGAACAGGAAGAGAGTTAAATGTGCCCTTTATGATAGAAACAGAATATGTTTTTTAGGTGATCTGCCTATAGGCTTTAAAATTAATACATCTCCAATACTTCCAGTGTAGCCTGAGACTTGGAAGGTGGTTACTTGTAAAACTAAAAGTAATGTTCTTAGTTACTTTTAAGACTAATGTGATGATTAGCAGGGACAAATCCCAGCATTCTCTGGCATGATCAGATCAAGGTGGTCAGCCAGGGTTAAAACTGTAACTGTGCAACATTTGATTTGGGCTTTATTTCACCTCTAAATGGACTTGAGGCTTTTTTTTTCCACAAAATAACATTTTAAACTATAATTTTTTTTCATCATTTTCAAGAAATAGACAACAGTAAGGGTTGTATTGTATTCAAGCAAACTGTAAGAGCTGATGTGTGATGATTCTTAAATGGATTCATTGTGCTTTTGTATGAGAGATTATCATACTTCAGGAGAAACCTGGGTGTTCAGCCAATGCCTGTTTTATATGCTTTTAAATGGTTTCCATGGTTTGTTTAATATGCAAACATATTCTTCAGATAGTCTGTAAGGTTTAGGAGCATTTCACTTATCATCTAAGAATAAAGAATATTCCATGCAGGGGGAACAATATAAAAAGTACACTGTAACTTGAACTTTCTAGTAGCTATAATTTTGAAATACTTACATATTGCTTGGTAAAGAACGATTGTCCCCAGAAAAACTAAATCATATTAGAATCTCAATTGTTTTTTGGGTGCAATTAAAGATATTTGTTTGAAATAGATTTCTCACAAAATATTGCTGTGATCTGTAAAAACATTGATTTTTAAAGGTAATCATAAGATGTTTAAAAAAATGTATATATCAGCAAGACACCATAAAAAGTCCTCTTTAATTTTTTTCTTTAAAAGATGTTCATTGTTTCTTAACCAAAATGTCAGCTTGGCTAATATTAAAAGTTTACAAATATTGTTGCTTGCATGAATAGGTTTCTAATATTTTAATCAATCTTTAGTAAAATTGTTAAAACCTATATCGTTCATAAGTACAAAGTTCAATTACTAAGTTCATTTTACAAATAAGAAAAATAAAGCACAGAGTGGTTGAGTGACTTTACACAGATCACACACCTAGTTTCTGGCAAGGCTAGCATATTATTTTCAGATAACTCTAAATCAAGGAATTCTACATGCATATTAATTGGGCATATTGTAGTCTCACAACTTTTAATATGGTTCTGAGTTAGATATTCCTAGAAAAAGCTAGTACCTGGAAATTTAAAAGTCATATATTTTTCAAAATGAACCTGGGAAACTAGGGAACATTTATGTTTATATCAGCTGTCACATAGCTTAGTTCTCTTAAAAAACTTCTGTGCCCCAGATCCTTTTAGCATGTTGCATATTTCTGTTATTTTAGACAATAAGAATCAATAAAACAACTATAAGAACTATAGTTACATTAGAGTATGTCAGCCCATGCTAAACGCTTCAATGATAACTTTTTTTTTTTCAGTTTTAATGATGTAACATTTCCTGAAAGAAATTCATATAAAATTCATAAAAATAGTGCCAGAAGAGTTAGTAGACCATGTTAAGGTATTTTTACTTCATTAAAAACTGATCAGCTCTTAGCAAAATTAAAAGAAATTCGCTTAATAGAGACAGTAACTGGTAATAGTAGGAGTGATGTGGCATTTCAGTAACTTTCCTTCCTACCTTCCTGCCTTCTCTCTTTTCCTTCTTGCTTTTCTTCCTTTTCTCTTTCTTCTTAATTCCTTTCTTTTCTCCTTCTTTGCCTCCCTCTCGTCCTCCCTTGTTTTGTCCTTTCCCTCCTATCCCTGTTTCATTTCTCCTTGTCATTATTTTTTCTGTGGTTATTGAGTGTCATTATGTTTCTAAGGCTGAGACTTCTATTTCAACTGATGTTCAGTGTAGCTTGAAATGGCATGCCACAGAGAAATAACACTGGTCAGATTGTCAGCTCTACAGTCAGCTAGCCAGCCCTGGGTTTAGGTTCTAGTCCTCCCCTTACTATTGGGATTATTTTGGGCAAATTATTTACCTTGTCTCTAAGATGGAGGTCATAGTACCTACTTCACTGTGTTACTGTGAACATTAATCAAGTAAGACAAGCTTCTATGTAGCTTGAGGACCACTGTAGCTGGTACATGGAAGGTGTTAGAAATACTAGTTTACTTCTTTTTTCCTCATTTCCCTTTATGCTAGCATTTTTTTTTCTTCAAAAACTTATTTCTGTTTATTATCCTGAGTTCCCATCTTTGTCTCTTCAATTTAAAAAAAAAACTCAGTTTTTATACAAAGTCTTACAAAACTGTATAAATCTTCCAAGACACTGCAGTTATTAGAAGTTAGATAATTCATAGTAATTATGTGCTGTAGAACCTATAAGCTTTCCCCAAGTGCTGAGTGCTTATCTAAACTCTTTGAGCCTAGAAATCATTTGGCTTATGACAACCCGATTGGTTTTATTCCTGAAGACTTACAGCTTCCATTCAGCTTAGAAATTCTTTTTCACAATGGTCAACAGGAAATGAAATGACATATGGCAATAAAGATTCTAAATTTTAAGTAATAGTGCTTCAAAGTTTTCAAAACATTTGAAATCTAGTGTTGGTGTCTCTAGTCAGCCGAGAGATATTTATTGAATATTAACTTGAACATAGATTTGAGAACATAAAGGACCCTTGACCTCAGAGGTTTCCCAAGGGAAGGGAGAAGGCAAATATATACTCTCAGAAATTCCAGATGTCCACAGAGTATTTCAGAAGGCTGAGAGTCTTCTGTAAATTCCTCAAGGTACAGATTTTGTTTCCATGTTCTCTCACAGATCTATTAGACCAAGCAATAAGCAGTGGATACATGAATAGCTATAGCAAACTGTTCAAATAAAGTTTAGGTTGTGTGAAATACCTCAGATGTTAGTGGGGACTGGATAGAAGAACATCATGATATTTGCTTTCTATGTATTTTTATTTTCAGGATTTCAATTTTGCTTTCAACATTGGTTTATAATATAAAGTGAGAATAAAGCACAGAATTAGTTTAAGTTCTGGTAACTGAAAAAGTATTAGACTGTTGATGATTAAAGATTTATACAATTCACTTGAAGGTGGAGAACGATTGTTTTCCATGCTTCTTTAAAAATTATTTATTTACTTTGCAAGGCCAAGGTGGGCACATTACTTGAGGCCAGGAATTGGAGACCAGCCTGGCTGACATGGTGAAACCCTGTCTCTACTAAAAATACAAAAATTAGCCGGGCATGGTGGCACACACCTGTAATCCCAGCTACTCAGGAGGCTGAGGCAGGAGAATTGCTTGAACCCAGGGGATGGAGGTTGCAGTGAGCCCAGATCTCGCCACTGCACTTTAGCTTGGGTGACACAGCGAGACTCTGTCTCAAAGGAAAAGGAAATATGTCTTTTGTGTGACTCTTTTCTTTCAAAGGGAAGGAAGCAGAACCACTGTTGTGTTTTTTAATTGGATGTGGGAGTTCTGATTTAGCCTTTTTTTTCTACCATTTAAGTGATAGATTGCTCTAATAAAAAGGGGGAAAGAGTGTTTTAAGCCTACTGAAAAATCTGAGGACAAACCAACAGTTTTTGTGAACAGTTAAAATGGCAATGTAGTAGAGATTTTTGTTTTGTTTCAGATAAATGTGAAATAAAAAAATACTATTTTAATTTAACCCTAAAGCTGCTTTTAATTATTTCTGAGTTTCACCACACCCATCAAAAGCCATATAGTATTTAATCCTTTTTGCTAAACTTTAGAAGGGACTCATTTTTCCACTTAAAGTTTTGCATTTTATTTCCTACAGAAAACTGGTGGATAAGTTTTCTATTTCTTCCAACTTTAACAATATTAAAGACAATTCTATTTGCTGAGTTATACTCTGTGTACACTTAACAATTGCCTAAATCAAATTCTGGCAATAAAAATAGAGTAAGAACTGGAGGTGAGTGAACAAAAAAATTCATTGTAAAGTAGATGCAGTGGAAATGTGCTCAGTTCTCACTGATGGAAAATTAATGAGAAAATAGTAGAATAAATAGGTTACTTTTGCTCTTTGAAACAGTTAAGTTTCTTTAACAAGGTAAACTTGACCAAACGTAGAGAAGAGAACAATATTCCATACTGGATTAAGTATGTACTTGAAAGCATAAAAATAATTGTTGCTATGTCTGGAACCATTTAATTCCTATGGTTAAGTGAAGAGAGAAGCAGACACAGACATTTCTTTATGAAGAGATTAACCTTACTCTTTTCTGTGGTTAAAATCACACACACCCTTGAAACAAAACCCTTTGGAAATGGATGTTGTTTATCATAAATGATCTCACAATGGGAGCAAGCAGAAGTATGGCTCAGTACTACCCTATCACCACTCCTGAGACCCAAAGCAGAATCAAGTTCTCTAGGTCAACAGCATCCATTCCGTTTATGAACAGTCTATGGTTCCTGGAAATTTTTAAGTGGTATAGACAAATACAAATGTTCACTAGACTGAAATTATAGCAAATGATGTATCTATACAGAAATGGCAAAAGATGCAAGAAACAGTCCACTGTTTCTTATATCTATAAATATATAGGTATATTTACTAAAGAGTCCATTTACTCTTTAGTAAATGTACCTATATGTTTCACAAATGACTATGACAAATAGCATAGAAAAAAATTTGTTTACCCAAAACAAGTTTACATTTTAATTCTAAAATCTCTATTAAATCACAGGAGATAGGATAAATAAATGCACAATATACAAAGCTTGATACTTATAAGGACTAAGAGTATAAAAATTGTTTTATTAGTAATAATTAAGGACATAGTTTTAAGCTGTGGAATCAATAAGTAATTCTAGAGGTTTTAGTAGTAAGTGGATGGAGAAAGATAACGTTTGACATGACTACTTTCTACCCTTATTCCACATCTCTACAAAGCAGTATAATTCGAGAGTGCAAAACTCTGCAAGCAACTACACTTGGTGAATGTTGGCAAATTTTGCATCTACTGGGGGTTCTTAGGAATGAATTGCTACTGCAGCTATAAGTCCAATTATCGCAGTTTCCTAATGGATTTTTAGATCCACAGCATGCTGCTGCTAACTGAGATTCTATGCTTAAACAATCCATAAGTCTCATTCCAGTGAGAAGAAAGGAAGCAATATGCTGGGAAAATTTCAGTGGTCAGGTAGTAATCTGACACGGGGCATTTCAAATGTTTTGCAAACAACTAATTAGTCATATATGATAATTTATGAAGTTATTGAGCATTACATCCAATAAACTGGATGCAACACTATTGCAATAATTATAATTTTTTTTCTACTGGCCATTCTTCCATAAAGTCATTAAAAAATAGACTAAGACAAAAAGGCATTTAGTTTTATGTGTTTTAATTTGCTTCTCTTCCCAAAATTATTCTATATCCAAGACCTTGTTACATATATTTTTGAGAAGATAGAAAGACAAATTTGCAAATCTTGTCCATACTTTTGTAACAGCCCTTTATTCCTTCTGTGTTTGGTAAAATCTGTTTCAAATTTTACTTCAGCACTTGCAAATTACCTAAACGTTGTATGCATGAGAATTTATAGTTATCTGCTTTCTCCATAAATTTAAAAATTTATTAAATAATATTTGAATGTTGTGTATGAGACACTAGCACTTATCTGTTGCTATAAAATGAGTCCTGATAGCGCTAATATCTATTATTATAAAATGAGTCCTTACAGCCCTATTTGAAATTCCTTATATTTTATGTACCTATGAAAATTCTGTCCCTGGGCCAATATAATTTTTAATTTCCTGGTGCCTAGAAAGCTGAACACCAGCATAATACAGATTCCTTACAAGATTCCCAACGTAGAGGACATTATACACACATCTACAAAACCATCAAAATCAAATATCCAATATTACAGATACCTGCCAGTTTACTGAAGAAAGTCTTTTGTGAGACCCTAAGAAATAAAAAAATTACGCATCCTGTAAATTTGCTCTAAATATTGTTATGTTAAAATTATCTTACATGCTTAGCAGTCTAGTGGGACTGGTTTCATCGAGCAGTCAATAGCTGGATTTCTTACCCAGTGTTTCAAGTTGGTTTAATTTTTCCTTTCTTTTCTAGAGGAGATAAAACTTCTTGACCCAGTTTTCAATAGGGTCAAAATCCAGGATATTTGTTTAAACATATATTGTGCTCGGTCATTGTGCTTCAAAAGAGTCTGCAGGTTAGCGTGGCCTGCTCTGATACTTCCTGCTTCCCTGCAGCATAAGCTGTAAACTGGCCAAACCTGGGCTTGCCCCTGGGCTCTGGAACACATTCATTCATTCATTCCAGATGCAATTTTCTAGGATACAGTGGGTACCCACTAGGGTATTGTGGTCAACAAAATAGACATGATTTTTCTCTCCTGCTTTTGTGAAGTTCACAACATATTTTATGATCTAGACATTAAATAAGCATCCAAAAATAATATAGTAATTACAGATTATGCTAAGTACTGTAAATGAAAAGGACAGGCTGCTATAATGGACAATGTTAAGGAGCCCAGTAGGTCGGTAGGATTGTCAGAGAACATCTCACTGTGAAAGGTATATTTCAACCAAGAGGAAGCCAGTTTTGAGGAAGCCTGGGGTAAGAAAATTCTAGGTATAAAAAACTGCTGGTTCAAAGGTTTGTGGCAAGAAAGAGCTTATCATTTTGGAAAACAAAACCAAAACCAAAACAAAGAACAGTATGGTAAATGTGGTTGAATAAGAGAGAGGGTGATATACGAAGAGGATGGACAGGTAGATGGGGATAGTTTAGACGTACCTTGTATGTGATGGCAGGGGCATTAGGTTTTGTGTTTATTGCATCTAAAGGCATCTCAGCCTCATCATTTCCAAAATTGAATTTGTGATCTTGTCTGCATCAAGCAGTTCAGCCAAGAGCAGTAAACACTCAAGAACAGTAAACACTCTAGGTCTTTCGAACAGTGTTAATTTAATTTAGAAAATTACTTGCATAGGTGATAGAAGAATTGAGAAGCAAAACAAAGTATAGTTTTGCAACCCAGAATTACAAAATCTCTACTAACCTAGAGAAACAAAAAGATGAGCGGGCTTTTCAGGTCCTGGTGCCCCCTCACCCCATTTTACAATGTGTCCATATGGTTGGGAAACATAGACTTTATTTTATTTTACAGATTTTGCAACTAGATATTATGTGATTCTTGATATGATGCAATGAGGAAGTTCATAGTAATACCTAAATAAACGTAATGTTCACATTTTGTTAGGCTCATAATTCAAACAAACCAATTATTTAAAAACATAGATAAATAATAAGAGTAATTTGAACACTGGATATTTGCTTCTATTAAGTAATTATTAATTTTTCTAAATTTGGTATTTTAGTTACATAAAATATTGTTTGTCTTTTAGAAATATATATCAAAGCATTTATAGATGAAATTATATAATATCTGGAAATGACTTTACAATAACCCAGTGAGAGGAAATCAGGGAGTAGAAGTTTAGATAAAATCAGATTGACCATATGTTGATAATTGTTGAATATGGATGTTCAATCTAAATTTATTATTTTTTAAAAAAATTCTATGGGTACAATAGATACATATATATACATATATATGTGTGTGTACATATATATATATATATATATGTGGAATGCATGAGGTGTTTTGATACAGGCATGCAGTGTGAAATAAGCACATAATGGAGAATGGGATATCTATCCCTTCAAGCACTTACCCTTTGAATCACAAACAATAAAATTACACTCTTTACTTTTAAATGTACAATTCAGTTATTGTTTACTATAGTCACTCAATCTAAATTTAATCTATTTTGTTTTGTTTGAACTTTTCTACAAATAAAACATTAAAAATAAATACATTTGTGGGAATGAATGGCACATCCTAGAGAGAGATTTTCAGGGGAAAAACTAAAAGATCTCCAAACTGAGCCTTGAGGACCATAACTTTTAGAGATTGGGAAAAAGGAGAATCAGAAAAGGAAATTTAAATGGAGGGGTAATGACAAAGAAAGAAAATGGGAGAGTGTGGCGTGGGAAAGCCAAGAAGGAACAGGAATAGTAGTAAAACACGGGAATGTAGCTGAGAAACAGAGTTAAGAAGAGGATAGAAAAATCCTTCTCATCTCCAGTGTGACTGAGGCTCAGATACACCATTATGTCATTAGCAAGAAGGTGTAAAGAGAAGAAAAGACTAGAATTTGAGCTAGAGTAAGGGAGGTAAGGCTCCTTGTACATGAGTATGTGACTGCCAGGTTTACTACTAAAGAAGGCTGAGGCAAAGACATGAGCCTGTGCAACGGTAATCTTGCTTCCCATTTGTCATCATGCCTTGTCTGATTATGTCAGGAGCTGCTAACAGAGTAGTGACTATGCCTTATAGCAGGATCTGGGCATCTCTGAGTCCTGCAGTCGTATGATCACATAATGGTGTTCCGTTCTACCTTTACTTCCAACATCTTCCTTGCTCCAAGATAGCTTTCTTCATTTATGAAGATGAAGGATATTTTGAAGCCAGTATGAAAAAGTCCTGTAAAATCAATGAAGATGTATTAATCCATTCTCACACTGCTATAAAGAACTACCTGAAACTGGGTAATCTATGAAGAAATAGGTTTAATTTCTTCAGTTCTGCAGGCTGTACAGGAAACATGGCTAGAAAGCCTAACTTACAATCATGGCAGAAGGAGAAGGGGAAGCAAGCACATATTCACATGGCAGCAGGAGACAGAAAGAGCAAAGGGGTAAGTGCTACACATCAGATCTCACGAGAACCCACTATCATGAGAACAGCAAGCGGGAAATCCACCCCCATGATATAGTCCCCTCACACAATGTCCCTCCCCCAACATTGGGTATTACAATTCAACATGAGATTTGGGTGGGGACACAGAGCCAAAGCATATCAGATTTGTTAGAAAAATTAATTTAACTATGATGCCTCTCAATTTATGTAAAATAAAGATTTTACCCATAGATGATTTTTAAAGTCAACACATGATTTTTGGAAATGACAGTGGTTCTAGCCATACTTGTATTCTACTTTCTTATGAGTTTTTTTTCCATATAATTTGTATTTATTGCCTACTTTATTATCTTAACTCTGCATCCATTTAGGAAATCGATACAAAGATATATTTATTGATTCCTTGGATATAAATACTTGCAATAAGCATTTACTGAGTTTCTACTGAGCATCAGGTACTATTATAGACACCAGGCAACAACAGCGGACAAAAACTAGGCAGCAAACAAAAACAGACAAAAAAACCTCTGCTTTTGTGAAATTTACATTTGGGTTGAAGAGACAGTTAAATAATTTTAACAAGTAAATATACATATGTCACATAATGATAAGAAGTGCTATGAAGAAAAATCAAACAAGAAAAAAGACAGAATGAGAAGGGGCACTATTATAATACTGGTGAGAAAAGCTCATCTGATTGAGGTGGCATTTGTGCAGAGACTTGAATGAAGGGAGAGAGGAAGCCTTTCAGATAGCTGGTCCAGGCACATCCTAGGTAGAACAACAGTCAGTGCAAAAGCTCTGCGGTGGGCACATGCCGGTGATTTGAGAAACAATCAGTAGAGGCAGCATTAACTCTGGCAAATAGTGAGGTAGAGAGTAGAGAGAAAAACAATGAGATGGATGCAGAGAGGTTGGGCAATGGAGACAGATCATGGAACACCTGGCAGACTATGCCAAAGACTAGATTTTATTGGATGGGGGTTGGAGGGATTGGGTGATTTTGAGAACAGGTATAGCATCATTTTGAGAACAGTCGTGGCATCGATTTAGTTTTTAAAAAGATATGTCTGAGTATTTTAAGTTGGATAAGACCAAGATTTTCTCACTTCCAGACCTGTGTGTTCCAGACACTAAGCTTCCTCTAATCCCAAATATTATTTTCAGGAACTAATTTCAATTGTAACTTTAGAAAAATTAGAAAGTTTCCTAGACTCAGGAAAACTAGAAAATGAGTAACTAGATATTTTTTAGGAAAATACTTTTATTTTAGCCACTTTTATTTTCCACTGTCAGAGAAACATGTATCCTTTTTTAACCATCAAAAACTTCTCTTTCAAATAATACAGTCTCTCAAACTCTGAAGAAATGAAACCAGCTCTGGATTATTCTACCACATTTAGCAAACATATGAAGTCTGAAGCCTGAATGTGATGACAGGATTTTATTAAATCTTAGTGAAGTCATCTAAGTTAAGTTACAAATTAGTTTACAAAAGTCAAACACATACAAATCAGATTTTCCCCATCCCAGAGTCAGTGCTGAGTTTTAAAGCCTGTCTGGCCAGTCTTGGCTGTTATAGCATTGTTCCTTTAGCCTATAAATGTCAAGGTTACTTGGAGGTAAGGGCCATGTGGTTATACCAAAATAGAGAATTAATGGAATGAGGAAAATATTTCAAAATCTCAGAGAATAGATACTTGGGGGAATAAAGTAAAAGAACTATTGGATTCATGCTTTTTGCCACCTTTTAGAATATTAACATCAATCCAAAATCTTCTAAAAACACCAAGCATAGAAAAAGACAGCATTTTTAGAGATTAACAAATAGTTTGCAGATTTATAGGGAAATTCATGCCCTGATGAGCAAAGGATACCATAAGCCTACACCCTGCAGTCTGCAATGTAAGCATGTTAGAGAAGACTTCTTGGAGGAGGTGACATATGAGATGATTTTGAAGGACCAGTACAAGGAAGGCTGAGGAGATGGATGTTATTCTTGCAAGGGAGGTGTTTGAATTGAAGCTTGGGGCTCTTTCTATGACTGTTGAAATAAGAATGCAACAGCACAATTATGTACAATCTTTGTTCATTTTTTATTCTCTCCATCAGTGCTCCAGATCCTTTTGGGGTGGTGGAATGCCTGTGGCTTTCGGACTAGTGTGGCAAAACAGAAAAGTTCTAATTCACTCAAATTTGGGTAGTTATTGGTTGCATGCCTCTGTGGGGTTTTTTTTTTTTTTTTCATAGTTTGGGTCCAAAACTCTGAGAGGTATATCAGTTTCAGACCTTGATCAAAATGTATTTTTAATTGGTGAGCTCATCACAGAAATTGAGAAAGATGGTAGGAAGGAAAAAAAGGAAATGCTATTATTTGAACAATTCAGTTTTTGAACTTTCCTTCAACATTATTTCCCTGGCTTACCAACCAACTGGCACTACAGTTAGGTCCACAATCAATATTTTATTTTAGTCAAAGTGTTGTTTGATCTCTTGTCTAGATGGCAGCAAACGAAAATACTTTCTTGACAATAAGTGATATACGTAGACCTTACAAATACATTGAAAATATCTTGTGCAGTGATCCCATTTCTGGCATTATGAGTAAATTAGAGACCCAGAGGCACGTCCACTGGCCATTTCCTAAATATGATTGGCTCTTTCTTGTGTCATCTTATTCTTTCACCATTTTCCCTCATCCTTTCCTGCAAGGTATGTATGCATATACAATTTGAGTATCCCTAATCTGAAAATCCAAAATCTGAACTGCTCCAAAATTAAAAACTTTTTGAATACTGACACGAGGTTCAAAATAATGCTCATTGGAGCCTTTGGATTTCACATTCTTGGATTAGAGCTGCTCAACCAGTAAATATTTGCTGCAAATATTTCAAAATCTAAAAACATCTGAAGTCCAAAACACTTCTGGTTTCAAATATTTTGGAAGAAATGTACAACATATAAGATGGATGATGTACATGAGTGTACATGCTGCTTTGTGTCTGTGCTTTCTAGAATCATGTAGGACATCCCTCGAGTACCAGAGCTAACTAACCTTGTTATTCCTTGTACCCAACACATAGCTTAATATGATGAATAAAATGTTTGGCACCTATTTTCAAACTTGAATCACTACAGGTCAGGCTTTGAGGGGTAAAGCAGACCAAGAGTTATTTAGAAGTCAAAGGAATAGACAAAGAATCAAAGGATAGAGAAAATTTTCAGGGAAAACTACCTTTTATTCATTTCTCTACTTTAATACAAAACACATACTATAAAATAAATAATAAATATCTATGCCTGATGACAAAGAGAAAACTCTTATATCAAAATTTTAAAATAAACAAAATACATAGGATTTTTATGTTTTCCATTGAGGAGAAGCAGAGCACTTCCCCACTGACCTTCTGACAATTTGTCATCAGGCTGAACCATGTATTTTCTGGGAACTTGATCAAGTAAAATCATTCTGGGACATTAAAGTACTTTCAAAACCTAGATCAGGTTTCCTTTTGGATCAGGGATCTGACCAAGAGCATATCGAACTCTTAAGATGGATTAATTTTTACTCTGTTCTTCTGATCTGTTTCATTTATCATGTAATAAGTTGACAAAGGGACCGAAATACACAGAGACATGGAATTTTGGGGTTACCCAAAAAAACCTCTGCTGACTCAGTCAAATTTGTGGTTTATATTTTAGCCATTGCTATGGTTAATTTCTGTTTGTTTTTACAATGCATATGAACAAATGTTTGATGAAAAAATTGAAAGAGAAGAAACCAAAAGTGAAATGTGAGCACTGTTAGACTGGCCAACGTTTATTAAAGATACCAAGCTAAATGATGGAAAATGTGAACAATCTGGGTTACTTTAGCTGAAAAAATAAACCATTAGTACCCTAATACCTTTTAGGCTTGTTTGGTAATTATAAAAGTTTTTCTTTCTTTTGTGTCAAAGTTTCTATTGAGTCACTTCAACTAATAAAATCAAAATCACATTAATTTAATTTCTTCTTTAATTTCTTCTTCTCGTAGATCATCTGAAAATTTCAGCAATGGCATGGTATGCTCCAAAATTCTAAAGAGAGAGTCAGAAGCAAATGAAGGGGAGGAGACTCAGGGCAGAGGAAAAGTCTGAAAATAGAAGTTCCCATTTATGAGCACCTACTATGTGTTAATAGGTGCATAGCCTTTCGATAATCCCACTATGTAAGTGTTGTTAACTCTACAGAGGAGGAACTTAAAGTTTTAAAAGGCTAGTAACTTGCCCAGGGTTAGTGGTAATTAAGATTTAGACCTAATTCTGATTTATGTTAAATTTCTACTACTTCATATCTCTTGTAAAACTCAGGTGCAAGATTAAGACATGCCTGACACAAAAACTCAGAAATAAATTGGAAGTATTTTCTTATATGAATATAATGAAGTAAGAGTTAGAAATTAACATCTGTGGAGTTATCTGTACAGTCTTGGCCTCTATTAACATGGATGAGCAAGTGCTGACTCTCTCTCTCTCTCCTCTCTCTCTCTCTCTCTCTTTATATATATATATATATATATATATATATATATATATATATATAGTTTGTCTTTTGTCTTTATATATATAAAAAGAGTTTTGTCTTTGTCTATATAAATATAAGACAAACTATATATATATATATATATAGTTACTATATATATACACATATTTTATTTTTTTTGAGATGGAATCTTGCTCTGTCACCCAGGTTAGAATGCAGTACCATCTTGCCTCGCTGCAACTTCTGCCTCCCAGGTTCAAATAATTCTGCCTCAGCCTCCCAAGTAGCTGGGACTACAGGTTTCTGCCACCATGCCCAGCTAATTTTTGTATTTTTTTTAGTAGAGACAGGGTTTCACCGTACTGGCCAAGCTGGCTTCAAACTCCTGACCTCAAGTGATCCTCCTGCCTTGGTCTTCCAAAGTGCTGGGATTACTGGCATGAGCCACCACACTGGGCCTATAATATATTTTTAAATGATAGCAGTAAATAGTGTTCATGGCACTACCTGGATAATACTGATTAAATATACTTTAATTAACATGGACCAAACTATAGATTTATTTTACCATTTTTCCAGGCAATTGAAGCAGATTGTATATGGTCTCCACATATCAAAACTGTAACTGATGATTATTTCAATTACCAGCTAGACATGGTTTGGGGTTTTGTTTTTCTGTTAAATCTGTCAAGCTTTTAAACTCAGTATGTCTCATTGCTTATTTAAAAACATAATGTGGTGTGAAGGATGGGATTTCAAATGTGGCATTGGGACTTTCTAACGTCTCATGAAAGAAAAGAAATTTTTATTTTTTATAAATTCATTAAAGAGAACTAAAATGATAAGTTTTAAAAAACAACCATTTCTTTCATTAGTTGTTTGTTTTTTGTTGTTCTGTTTTGAGATGGGGTCTCACTCCATCGTCCAGGCTGGAGTGCAGTGGCTCTTTCACTATTCACTGAAGCCTCAGCCTTCCAGGTTCAGATGATCCTCCTGCCTCAGCCTCCTGAGTAGCTGGGACTACAGGCTTGTTCTGCCACACACAAGGCTAAATTTTCTGTTTTAAAAATATGGAATGCCTCAGGCTAAATTTTCTGTTTTAAAAATATGGAATGCTCATGAATTTGCATGTCATCCTTACACAGGGGCCAAGCAAGTTAGTCTTCTCTGTATCATTTCAATTTTAGTATATGTGTTGGCAAAGTGAGCACCATTAGTTTTTAATATTATGTTTTCCCTTGCTTAGTGTACTACAAGGTATAAACTACCATATTAAAGTCTCCTGTTTGGGTTGATTTGTCTATTAGTTCTTTCAAAATAGGAGATAGAAATAGAACATGTAAGACCCCAGACCTTCATAGGCATGATGAAATATCTACACAGACATCTACAATATTAACCCAGGAAATCTTTGTGTGGTTAACAACTTAATTTTGAAGAAACATAAGATAATTTTAAAATATTTTTGCTTTATTCTTTCCATAGTTTAGTTACCATCATTTTTAATCACCTTTCATTATATGAAAACACATACTGAAACAAAGAACTGCTCATTTTCTAGTGATTAATTACAGGTACATCAACATAGATAATGTTGATAATTCCAGCAAAAATTTAATTTTAGAAATCTGATCATTTTAAGTCAAAGAAGTACATCTAAAACACTTAGGCCAGGTTGAGAATTTGAAGTAGTGCTTTCAATATTTGCAGAAACCAAATGTAGAAAAGTTTAGACAAGTCATGGACCAATCATTATTAAATTCACCCCAGGGATATTTTCACTCTTCTCTACTTGGTAATAAGGGAATAGGGAAATTTGCACTCATATCTAAGAAATGTGAAGAACTTCCAGATAGCTATGCATTTTGAAGAAAACATTTATCTTCACTGTAAAAAAATTCAATAAATATGAGTTTATTTTTCTTTCAAAAACAGTACTTACTACTCATTCCTGGTGTCCTGACTTCTAACAAAACCTCGTTTGGTTGGTGTTTGGTCTGAATGTGTGTTCCTATGAGTGCCCTGTAAATTGGCCTTGGAGAAATAAGGGTTTTCTTGAATCCAGAAGCCTCGTTGTATTGTTTGGCTGTTATTTGGTGCCTTGACTATAACACATAAAGGGACTATGTGGCTTAGGTTGCCGCTTTCCTAGAAGGTGGGGAGAGCGGGGAGATGGTGTTTAGTGGGTCTGCTGTGTAAGTAGGCCAAAGTAAACCTTGTTGTAAGTAGCGCCTCACAGTGGAATACTTCTTTTGCCAAGCATGTCATTCAGTTTTCAGAAATAATTTAGCTGCTTTGGGATGTGGGGAGCAGGAAGGAATTTTGCTATTGGCTGCTGGAATAGTCCTGGTGAATAAAATGGTGGGGAGAAGATTGCTGAGAATGATCTGTTGCTAGGAGCTGGGGTGCGGCGGGCAGGCAGTTGAAACTTCAGTCTGCTTAGTTGGCACTAGCTGTATGCCGTCTGCTGTGAGCCCTGTGAGAAAGCTACGTGTAGGCTGCTACTCAGCGAGCAAACAGCCTCCATAATACCTTCTGACTGCTCACTACCATCAGGCAAATGCTTAATCAGCAGCTTTTGAAAAGAGCATGATTAATAAACCCATAAAACTCTCTTCTCTGATTAAAGCAGCAACTGTGTGACGAAATCTATTAGAGCTTAGTTAGAAACCATTATAGTAGAGAAAATAAATTATTAAAGGGGAGATTTGTAGGCACTCTAGGAAAACAGATTTGGCTGGACTTAGTCCTGTCTCCCAGCTGTGAGAATTAAATAGGAGTCTGGGGACATGTAAAATTTAGTGCAGGACATAGTTATAAGACAGCGGGGAAAAATACTATGACTGAAAGGCAGCAGCTCTCTATGAAATGCACATTGATTTTCAAAGGCTGAAGAATGTTTCTTCAGTTCCCCGTGCTACTGTACGCTGATAGAGAATAGATGAGGCCGACTTTTAGATCACACTTAATTTTCTTTTTTTTTTCTGTCAGCTTTATTTTTAAACTTTTTCCCGTAAGTCTAGCTCATTAGAGCAAAAGAACTTTAATGAGATAATGGGCATAAAGTCAATCGGGAAAGTTTAAAAACTCCATTTGGTTGTCATTACTGTTATACTGGACTGAACTCAATTTTCATTTTGTGTACATTTATTGAAGTTAAGGATATCAAATATAAATGTTGATAAATGTTCGCTTCTCCAGAAGTGCACACTAAAATAATGCACTTTTTAAAAGTAGCTACTCCACAAGTTTCCAGTTAATAGAGCTTTATTTTTATTTCAGTTCTTCCTTAAAAAAAAAAAAAACCTTTTTTTTTTCTAGAGAGTACCCAATAAGTCCTGGTACTATTAAGAGAGCATTCCTAAAGCAGGTTTTAAAAGTAATAGCAAATTAGTGCATTGACTCTCATTTTAAAATTTATTACCTTATGCTCATTTACTTACTGCTTTACTCTATAAACGTTTGTTGATCATGAGCAATACATGACATCACATGAAAGTACTGCCAGGGATACAAAAATAATAGCAGTAACACTAATACCTTTACTATGACTGCTGCTATGGATAACACCAAATTCTTACAAAGGGCAAACTATACATCAAGCACTGTTCTCAGCACTGTACAGAAACTCATTTATTCCCCACAACAACCCTTTGAAGTAAGTCCTATGATTATCCTTCTTTTCATACTTGAGGAAACTAAGGCACAGAGAGGTTAAGTAATGCCCCATGTTAAACAGCTAGTAATTGGCAAAGCTAGGATTTGATTCAGGCAGAATAATTGCTACAGCTGAGTGTGTATATATGGGTGTGTTATGTGTGTGTGTGTGTGGGTATGTATGTGTTAATAGAGGTAACATATTTTCTAAGCATTCTTAGAAAAATGCTCAGGGCAGAGGCTGTAGAGTTCTAGCTATTGGGAAAGCCTTGGAACTGACTTGAACCATGAACTTGGAGTAGAAGCTGGATGTGTAGAGATGGAAGCTGAACCTGGCAGCACAAGAGAAGCAAAGCAAGCTGTCTTAATTGCCTAATCTGTAGAGTATACAAAGTTGATTATGGATGGTAAGGCCGAGCTAGTAGATTAAACCAAAATGTAAATCTAAGGGTCAGACTAGAAAGTGTGGCTTTTGTTTCATGACAATGATAAATCATTTATTTTTATTAATATTAAGGAGATATGTTCAGAAATGTGTTTCAAAGTTTAAGTCTAATAACAATATGTGGTTAGATTGCAATAGAGAAAAACTGACGTGTTTAGAATAGGATTACAATAAAATGTCAGAAAATAGTGTTGGGGTAGCAGTTATGCAAAAGACAAGTTGGTGTCAGCAGAGTTCATTGTTTAGGAAAAAATCACTCAGTACCTTATATCTTGGCATTTATAAACTAGACAGTCTCAAAAAATGCTATTGAACCAAACTGACAAAATGAGAAAGCTTTATTATTCAAATACGACTTCTTAGTGTCATGAGCACACATCTTTCTTGATGCCTTTTTATAGCTTCTTAGATAAAAGCTCATTTTTGATAGTTACATTCGGTATGGTTTCCTGTGCACATGCTGTGCTTCTGCGTGAAAGACGAGTAAATCAGATCCATTTTCACTGCAGTTTTCCTCGGATGACAAGTGTGAGCGGAGCAAGCACACTTTTGCCTAATTGGAAGCATCTGCAGTTTATTTGCCATAGCGTTGTTTCCTATTTTTTTACCCTGACTCATGCTTTACAGAGTGCTGCCCAATCCTGCTTATTTTCTTCTCACTGCAACTTTCGTATCAGCTGCCATCAGGGTTGTCTTCTCACTACTCTCTGAAATTCATTGTGCCAGAGCCTTCTCTGCAGCTCGTGAAATATAGCTAACCCAAAGCCCTTCATATAGCTGTAGATTCAGGTGATTATAAGATACCACGTGCTGGCATAATGATTTCACTGATATGGCATGACTTATCAAAGCATGTGATTTTCTCTTAAGTTTCATTCCTATCAGTAATTAAATGCACTGTCTCTATCAGTTATTTTTGAGCCTATTACATGGACCTTCACATCTGGGAAGAGTCCTCTGAAGCAAATGTGATAATAGTAGGGATTTTAACTTCTGCTTTTTTTCCCTGCCCACCAAAGAGTGGTGTTTTAGGTCATGAGAAACAATGATGATGCCTTTAGCAAATTAGATTCAACACCAGGGAATAACTCTGTGGTATCTAAGTGCCGAAAACTATTGAAATTCACAGAAATGACATCAGAATGATGGCTTTGAAATAGGCATTACAAATACACATTAGCATTTGTAATTGGAGAGCTAAGAAGAACATGGGGTTTTAGAACATCAGTAGAAGCACGGCATTACTAGGTGTGGTTCTCTATGATTTATAGGCCGACATAGTGAAGGGACAGTAGAACAGCCCACACATGAGGTATAATCATGAGTAAGAGTGTGAACACCTTGGAGAATAAGATGCAACTCACTGGCTTTCCCAACCATAATATTCAGTCAACAATGTTGAAATATTTTAAATATTTTCACTGGGTATATGGTCTTTCTGTGTGCTGTAGAAAAATACAAAATGTTTCTATTTTCTAAGGCAGTGTCAGCCAGTGGAAAGATAATGTGAACCACATATGTAATTTTAAATTTTCTAGGAGCTACATTTTTTAAAAAAATAAAAAGAAAGAGGTGAAGTTAATTTAAATAATATATTATTGGAGCAAATGTATCTAAAATATTATGTTTCAATATATAATCAATATAAAAATTACTGGTGAGACATTTCACATTCTTTTTTATATTGTCTTCTGAATCTGGTGTGCGTCACTTACAGTACATCTCATCTGAGACTAGCTGTGTTTTAAGTGCTCAGCAGTCACACGTGGCTCATTACTACCACATCGGGCAGCACAATTCTAGGTACTTTAAAAGCCAGCTGGTATAAAAGGTTTCATATGATGATAAAGGTGCATACATGTAAGATTTTCATAGCATTATCATATTCATTATTTAATGAATCAATTAGGGCAATGTTTCCAAGAGCGTGACCTAAGAAACATTACTTTTCTTATAAGGTATTATGCAAAAAGTGGTGCGTAAGGATATAAGATCAGAAAAATTCTGGGTTAAAGAAATTTTCTTTGGCCTCTCTTCTGGTGAAAACCTCAGGTATGTCAATGCAGACTGTGGATTTCCAGGAGGAGAATGTGTATACACTTCCTATTCTTAATTGGTCTTGAAACTGTTTTTTCACGGAGCATCTCTTGGGCCCAGTGTTACAAGGAATACACTGTGGAAAACGCTGATTTAAGCCTCAAATAAGTGATGTAGGAATCTAGAAGTCAGAAAAAGGCAAAATAGAGGGGTCCTGGGAGTCTGTTTGGGAATGTGGGTGTACCTTTGTTTAATTCATCTCGAGTGTGTACAGCAGAATTTATTACAGTATTTGGCTGGTTCTACACTTGGCTGTCTCCCCACAAATTTTAAAGTTTGTTTTTTAAAAAGAAAGAGTCTTATTTACATTTTTATCCCACTTTGGACCAAGCACAATTATCATTAAATATTCATTGAATTGAATGAAACAGAAAGTTCGATACAGACCAATGCAAAGCAGGGAACTTAAAGAGAAAGGAAATTCTCTAGCCCAAGAAGAGAAACAAATCACACCAAGAAGTTAAGGTCAATGAGGAAATGACAGTGAGAGCAATAGTGTCATCACAGCAGCAAAGGGCCTCTCAGCTCCTCCGGACATTCAACCTCAGAGTCATTCACAGGAGAATATCCACATTAAAGGCAAATCAAAAGAGGAGAGAGCAGTGAAGAGAAGGTTAGACAGGGCAAGGCAGAGAATCATATGAAAAGCTAACAAACAAAAGCCTACCTTCACAGTAACATGTGTGGGTGTTTCTGCCTTTAATAGCTCAACCTCTAGGTTTTTGAGAAAATCAGATATGAGATACAAGGTAGGAGGACGTCCACATCAGATGATGGGAAGGTCAAGAACCAGAGCTTGGGGAACAAACTCTAGAAAATTTACTCTTCTACCCAGACATCCCAAGAAAGACAAAGTTTACAGAAAAAAATTATTTATCAAGACCAGCCTGGTTAACATGGTGAAACCCAGCCTCTACTAAAAGTACAAGAACTAGCCTGGCATGGTGGCATGCACCTGTAATCACAGCTACTCCTGAGGCTGAGGCAGAAGAATACTTTGAACCTGGAAGGTAGAGGTAGCAGTGGGCTGAGATGATGCCACTGCACTCCAGCTTGGGCAGCAGAGTGAGTGAGATGCCATCAAGAAAGAAAGAGAAAGAGAGAAAGGGAGAGAGAGAGAGAAAGGAGGGAGGGAGGGAAGGAAGGAAGGAAGGAAGGAAGGGAGGGAGGAAGGGAGGAAGGGAGGGAGGAAGGGAGGGAAGAAAGAGAAAGAAGAAAGAAAGAAGGAAAGAAAGAAAGAAGAAAGAAAAAGAAAAGAAAGAGAAAGAAAAATTTAGAGAGGACTGTCCAGAAAATTGACATCTTTGCAGCTTTTTGCTGTTTTTCTCACACCTAGATAGGGAACAATTAGCTCATACCTCTACCTGATAAGCCCTATTGGAATCTAATTTCTGAATCTAGTTATAAGTACAGCCCTTCACAGAAGAAGATAGAAAGCAGAAGGTAAAGCAATCTCAGTTTTATCTTCCTCCTCCTCTGCTCTTCACCTAATCTGCAACTTACATTTTTTTCTCATCTGACAAATCCTCATTTTAGAAGCAGACTTTCCCCATTTTAGAAGCAGACTTTCCCCTTGGCCTGAACACAAATGAAGTGAAAGATTTCCTCCGTTTCCTCCACATTCCACCACTGATGGGAATTTTTTAATGTTAGATAAAACAGAAATATGGAACAAAATTGAGTATGCTAATGAAAGTCGGGTATAGTATAGCAAAATTAATTCTGCAGCCATAATGGTAGTGACAGACCATTCCCAGAACTTCTGGACAGATTTCAGAGAATAATTTTTCCTATTCTAGACATAAACATCAAAAAGAAAAGGCAATTTTCTGAATTCTACTCCCAGAAAACATCTCCAGAACATTACCTCTGACCTGGCTTCCAAACACCAGACATACTCTTTCAGCTTGTCCTTCCAAAGTTTTGGCCACCCAAAGAATGCACCAGGCTGAAGATCAAAGAACTCTGCTGGTTTACACTTGGCTTCTGGGAAAGCTCTGTGTTGTGCCTCTGCTGGAATTAGCGCTGTCTTCATCAGAGGAGCCAGCCACAGGAATAGGGCAACCAGTCATTGGAGACAGGAGGAAGTGGCAAGGATAGCATGAGTTCAGTGTAAAAGCTACACTCCCTGCTTCCCAATGTGAGACGATGACTGCCATAAGAGGGTTTAAGCCTAGAAGAGCTGTATCCTGGCAGAGAGTATTTCTTGTCCCTTAACAGAGGACTGGTCTGTTACCCAATGATCCAAAAAGGAGAGGCACATTATTATCTCATTTGCAGGCATCATTTGGAGGTAGTCTTCTATCTAGAAATTATGATCATCATTAGGTCATGATCACAACAAGACAATTATTTCAAGAAAAAAAATACTTTCCTATAGATTTTTTCTACAGTTGGGCTCCAGAATTTTAAAAATACATTCTGATTTATTATCTCAGTTGACCAGTAAATGAAGCAAGGTACGGAGTCACTAGACTGATGGAAACTTGAAGACTGATGGAAACTGTTTCTCTTGTACCTGCCATCCCTAACAAAGCACCTGGCAGTAGTGAGCAGTCTGTAAGTATTTGTTGAGTAAATTAATGGATACCCATTTTGCAAGTGGTGAGCCTGATTGGGAAGTAATTAATGATCATGCCAAAAAATAAGAAAGATGTTAAGTAGCTGAATCAATGCTATAACCCAGGTCTTCTGATTCATTTCCCAAAGAGCCTCTAGGAAGGCTTATCAACCCAGTGAGTTTTCAAAACATGTGGTGGGTCACCAGGTGCCTTTTTTCTAGAATTATTCCCTCCTTCTGGCTAAGGCTCTTGCTAATTTCTGAAACCAGTTGTTCCTATTTTAAGACCCACTGACTCGCAGCCCATGATAAATAAATACGACACACCTGTCTCACCACCAGAGGACATGATACATCCATTCCAAATCTTTTCCACTCTCCTCAAAGCTTTCAACCCTATGCCCTAAGTCTGAAGAGATTGTTAAGAAGATCAAAGACAGCTAGGATAAAACTACAACATCTCCAAATCCTTCTATACCTTCACAGATCCCTTCTCTAAGAGGGAGCTGTCTCTTCTCTCAGAGGCTAATCCCTCCGCTTTCCTCAGACCTCACTACCTCCTTTCTCCTGAGAGCCTGGGCCCACCAATTAATCATTCTTCAAACTTATCTTTTCTACTGCCTCCTTCTTCTGTCAGCAGATATACAAATCATCCCCACGTTAAACATAATCTTTATCTTTGTGACTCCTGGTGACGTCTTGCCGTCTTTCCCTTTCTTTCTCTGTCAACAATAGACACCCAAGGCATGGCTTCCACTCTGCCAAGAGACCATTGTATGCCGTCTCAAACATCGCATGGCTCCCTAACTGCCTCTGTGGGCCTTTTCCTTAGTTAAGAAACAATTGCTTTCAGTGTAGTTGAGCAGTAAGTCCATCACCCTCTGTCTCTCTCCTGTGCTACTTCTGACTTCATCGTGCTGAGGAAACTCTGAATTTTCTCTCTGAGGGAAACAGGGCCACTGGAATTGTTAACAAGTGTATAATAACAGGAGGAATTCTGACTAGGTGTCAGGGATGGAAAGGGTAACTGTATTAAATGAGTAGATGATGAGACTGTGTTTTGTTTTGGTATTCAAGAGCAGAGGAACAGAAACAGAATAAAGAAAGAAAAAAGATGGGAAGCTGCTGGTCAGTTGCATGTCACATGGCAGGGCTGGCCCTAGGTCTTGGGGCTGTCAAGCAAAGGGCCAAAAGAGGCAAGACATCTACTTCTCCACTAGAGCACCTGCATTTGCACCTGCACTCAGGGAGGGTTCCCAGCCCTCACTCTCAGGTACGTGAGGAGGAGGAGCTCAGAAAGGAAAGATCCACCCGAGTCCGTATTTCTTCAGATAGCCCACATTTCAGAACCCTTGCAGGAGAAGAAATACCTACTCTAAAAACCTCTTTCACCTATTTAATGATGCCTCCATTCTAAACTCTTTGTTCCAAAATTTGAAAGGGGCCACTGTTTTGATTACAGGTTAGGTTAAAAAAAGTAAAACAAAAAATTATATCTTTTTCTTTCTTGCTGGGGTGACCAGAAGAGACTGAGCGGATTGGGAGTCTAAAAGTCCATAATAGTTTTACAAAGTAGAAGCCTCGAATGAGAAAAAGGATCGGAAAAAGGTTAGGGATACTGAAGGAAAACACCTCTAAATCAAAAATACTGGAAAGGCCCAGCCTCAATTATTGTCATCGTAGAAAAGGTAGAAGGAAGTGGTAAACAAATATATTTCAAGTCTACCAGTCCACACACACCTACAGGCAGCCGTATGTCAGACTTTCTTCCTATAGGTGAAAATTAGGTGCCCTACCTCCCCCAATCTGAACTGATCCTCCAGAATAATGGACAGAGCGAGTCACAGAACCTGAACAGTGTCCACACTGTATTCCTTGTCCCTTCACAGAGGACTGGTCAGTACCCGCAATGATCCAAAAAGGAGAGGCACATTGTCTCATTTCCCCTGATACAATACTAGTTAAAAGTAGAAAGAATTATAAACAGAACATTACAGCTTCATTAAGCCCATGATGCAGGTCAAGTTTCCTGGCAGCCAATTCTGCCCCAGGCTAGTGCTAGACATGCAGTCATTTACAGGCAGAAATAATAGAGGATTATATAGTCCTCTCTGTGCAACATGTGTTGAAGCTTTATATAGCTATTAATGTTCCTTTCCTGCAGAAAACGGTCAGATAAATATAACCAAAAGAGGGTCATTGCCTAATCCTGATGATTCAAATGGAGGTGCTGCAGGCCACCTCCATAAAACATTGGTTTTCTATTCTGGGATGCAGTTCCTTTTCATTATTAAGTAAAGCAAAGGCTGATCTCTCTGGAAAGCAAGGTTTATTTTGCTGATGAGGATTTCAGATGAATTTTAAATACTATGAAAACTAGATTATTAAGCCTGTTGACAGGTATAGTAATTATTATAATTTTTATGAATTTTGAAGATTTTTTCTTAAGTTTTCATATGTCATCAAATGCAAAAAGTTTTTCCATTTTTTATGAGTAAATTAGAAATACTGTCCTTTATTAGTCAGAACTGGAAAAAATATATCATTTGTTATAATGTGAGATTTTATACATCTCACTCATCTGTCAATGAAGCAACACTTTCATTTTTAGTAAGTTAGTTATTTCATCCCTTTTACATTTTTTACCCTATAAGTAATTCTGAGTCTTTTATTCACTTTTCACACTGTTGAAAGATTTTACAGTCACTCTTTCGTTGATATTTAGGAAACTCTATTTTAGGTACTTTGGGTATTATCTTTTCTTTGCACTTTCAGAGGTTTCCGGTACTATTTTTGTTGTTTTTATTTATTTCCTATTCCTGAAAATTGAGCTTCAATTAAAACAGATAATTTGTTCTTTTAGGAGTCCTGAAATGAAGAATAGAATTACATATGATTTTAAATAAATAAATATAACATATGCCATTCATTTTGCTGACTTTTCTTGAAACTCTCAGCAGCACTCAGTTCTAGGATCACAAAGTTTGAGCTCACATTTTTCTCCCTTTGAAAATTTTGCAAGCACAAGACACTGTAAGAACTTGTTGAGTTCAAATGTATTTTAAATACTCAGAAATTAAAAGGCTTTTTAAAACATAGATTGGAAGCAAGTAGAAAGCTGAAGGTTACCCAGCCAATTCATTTGTTACTCTAAGCAGGATGATAAAAGCTGATTTTATTCCAAACGTAAGTCCTGACGTCCACAAGAAAGGAAGTTCATTCCATGTACAGGGAAGCCCCACTCAACAGCTGCTTTTTCAGGATTTCTGTATTCAGGCAAATGTAGTAATCTGCTCCCTCTATCTAAGTACAGGCAATAGTAACCTCCCTTCTTCCACTTTGAAATCTAAGTTATGTCAATGTTCAAAGAGCTTCAACTGCTAAAGATAAATACCCCTCATTCAAAAAGGAAAAAAGGGATGAAATCCATAGAAGTGGGGCACAGAACTTTCCTTGAGATGCTAATGAAGGCAAAATAATGACATTTTCTCAATAAGTTTTAAACAGGTAATTAAAAACCTTTGACCTCTATTTCTCCGAAAGGCAAGCATTAACTAGGCCAAAATGGGCAGCCAGGCATTGTGAATATTAATATCAGAAAAAGTTAATTCACTTTACAGAAGGATATTTTGCATAATAGAAAACACTGCTGATCTAATTAGAATATAGTTTTCTTTACTAAAATCTGTTAACTTTTAAAGCACATTTCTAAGATATAAAACAGCCATGATGACCTTTTATTAATGGTTGTTTTAATATTTTATTATTTTTATTACAAATAATATAAAATGTACATAATAAATCATTGCATGTTCTTTCTAATCTTGCCCCAGACATCATAGTTTGGTATATATCCATCTAGCCTTTTTATTGCTATAAATATTTACCAATAAATGATACAATTCAATACAAACTTTTGTTTGTAACCTATATTCTTTTACTTATATTATAAATATATTTCTAGATCAGTACATATGAATTTGTTTTTATTATTTTTAATGGCTGAAAAAATATGGAGAATCACTGAAGAAAGAATAACAAATTATTCAGAATCCCACCACTTAAAAAAATGTAAAATACTTAGTGAACTTCTGTTCTCCACCTATCCTGTCATACTCAGTCACATTATGCTCTGAGGTTAAATAGCAAATAACAGTTGAGAGCATATTCTTCAAGATTTTGCCGAAACTGACACTGACTTATTTATATACATGCCTGCATAAATTTGTATTTTAAATAAAAATGAAACAGTGCTATAATAGTGGCCTGCAGCTTTCATTTTTCTCCAACTTAATATATTGTGCACATCTTTTCAGATGTAAAATTACCTTCATGTTTTAAATGACTACATAATATTTCATTATATGAATGTGCTGAATTTATCTAGTCATTTATTGACACACAGTGAGATTTTCTTATGCTTTGCTGCCATATATATTGCTAAAATGACGATCACCTTACAAATCTTTGTATTCTTAAATTCATTTCTATAGGAAAGATTTCTAGAAATGGAATTTAAAAAAATTTTAAGTGACAATTTTAAACTTTAATATGCTCTGCTAATTACTGTGAACAATGTATAAATATGCCTGTTTCCCCACACTCTCACCAACTAAAGCTAGTTAATGTCATTATATGTTAAAGTGAAAAACCAAATGATCATCCCAGTCCTGTGACACAGTGATAAAAATTGCACAGGGAAGTGCTTCATTAATTTATATATGTTGCTTAGCGCTATTGATTCTTCTCACCAATAGTGCTAATTTCAGGTTTTCTTATTTCCAAGGAGGTTATCATTACATGCCAAGAAGCTGGAAGAGAATTGTAATTTAGTATTGATAATGTATATGTCTTAATACATATCAACGTGACTTAAAACCCACATTTATTCAGCAGATGCTATTGTCTGTGTACTGTCCAGGTTTTTGAGGTCTTGGGGAAAATCCAAATATATTACAATAGAACACAATAAGTCTGATAAAAATGTTATGACACTGTAGCAAAGAGAATACAAATTCCTTTGGTCGGAAGGGGAATGTTTTTGGAACCTCAAACTCTTCTCGTTTGTCCAGACAGTCACTCAAAATTTCCAAGTTATCCTAAATTATTCCCCCTTTCCTTCATTGCTCATACCTTCCTTTTACACATCTCTTGTATCCTGGCTCTTTCCCCACCAACCTAACGCAGACTTTCATCACCTTGCCCCTGAACAATTATAATAGCCTTTTAACTCATATTCCTACCTCTAGACTCACTTGCCTTCTGTCTAGCTTTTGTATTTTTTTAAGTATGCAAATCTAATTATGTTGAGATAGCCCACCCCACCCTCATCATCATTAAAATCCTCCCACCATGTCCATGGCATATTATCAGTATAAAAAATAATAAATGGCTACAGTATGTAATATACAGCTTATTTTCATTTTATATCTTACATATATGCATGTGTAATAAATATATGTATAGTATTCATATGAAACATTATATGCATGTATAGATGTGTGAGGAAATCCAAACTATTACGTATACTTTACATTTTCTTTTTTTAAATGTAGTTTTTATCTTCCAACTTTCTAATGAACTTGTATATTATAGTGAACTAAATACATAAGAAAGAGGAGGAGGGAAGATATTTTTATTTAAAAAGAAACCTATGTGTTTTTATTTTAAAATCCAGAATAATACAATGAGTATGGGTTATAGAATCATACGGACTGTGTCTAAGTTCCGACTAATACCAGATAAATTCCTCGAGCTCTATAACTGCCATTTGTTTAGAATATCTATCAAATGAAACTTATACTATATAGTTCACAGATATGTTGTATAAGGTACACAATGTGATTAGTGGCACAGAGTAGGCCTTTAATTCCAACCATGGTCACATTTACTGAGCCCTCACTACTTGTTATGCATGGTTCTAGGTTCTTTACATGTATCTTTTCATTTAATCTTCTGAACAATTTTATAAAGCAGGCCTTCACAGAGGAGGAAACTGAGGCAATAATGGGTTGGATTTGTACAGGGTCACCAAACGGGTAAATGGTAGAGTTAAATTTGAATTATTTAGTCTGACTCAATAGCCCCACACTTAACCACTGTGCTACTAATAATATTAGATCTAGATCTTTCTATGCTCTTGTCATCATGCCACCCTTGCCTCAATGACTCTGGTTTCCAGCGTTCTGCATTCAAGTGAAGTTCACAGGAGAACTCCATAGTGTATGGCCAATGCTAATAGTACAACAAGGGGCAGCATCTGATGCAGCATGTAAAATATGATTAATATTTTTCAGAAAAGGAATCCTATTTCAAAAATTGATTTACTAGCAGTTCACAGTCTGAATAATGACCTTGTTATTGATATGCAGGAAAGTTGCTATAAATGAGCAAAGAAATGGGTGGATCGACAGAATATGTGAGAATAGCACATGCATAATGTGTGACCTATGGAAAAAGGAAAGCTTGCAGCTAATTCAAGATCTTATTCATTCCCAGGAATAATGTTGTTTGTTGTGCCAGATAGATGTCTGTCATCACAAAATATTTCTTTTGTTTATAATTTTAAGAAAATAGTAAATGGATGACAATCGTTTCCATATAGCTCTGTGGTATTTTCTTTCTGTTTTTGGTCCTTGTTGCCACATATGAGTTTTTCACTAATGATCCATTATAGAATAAATAGCCTCACATGATTTCTCAGGTCAGTGTTTTTTATATAACTAGCCACTGGAACAGCTGACTCAGTTTATATAGATTCTCCTGGTCACAGGTTCTTTAACAGATAGTCAAAGGTATGTTATAAAAAATTACTGTCTTCTCAGGAAATTAAAACTCTCTGAGATGGCTGAATTAGCTTCCATATAAGCAATGTCAACTTGTTACACATTTTTTTTAGTCAGCTTTATGAAACTATAAAAATTTGCTCATGAAACATCTTACTATTGGCAGTGAAATTAGGCAACTATTTAAAAGTTTTTGCCAAAAGTTCATTTGGTTCTGCATATGTATATGTAGAAGAATAAAACTGGACCCCTATCTCTTGCTATACACAAAAGTCATATCAACATGAATTAAATCTAAGACTCAAAACTATTAAACTACTAAAAAAAACTGAGGAAACTCTCCAAACATGGGTCTGGGCAAAGATTTCTTGAGTAATTTCCCAAAAGCACAGACAACTAAAGCAAAAATTGACAAATGGGATCATGTCAAGTTTAAAAGCTTCTGTAGAACAAAGGAAACAATCATCAAAGTGAAGAGACAACTCATAGAATGGGAGAAAATATCTTCAAACTATCCATTTGACAAGGTATTAATAACCAGAATATATAAACCATATTAACAGCCCAAACAACAATAGAGAAAAACCTAATCATCCAATTTAAAAATGGGCAAACAACAATAGAAAAAAACATACAATAATCCAGTTTTTCTAAGTGGACAAAAGATCTGAATAGACATTTTTCAAAAGAAGACATGCAGATGCCCAGCAGGTATATGAAAAGGTGCTCAACATCATTGATCATCAGAGACATGCAAATCAAAGCTACAATGAGATATCATCTCACCCTACTTAAAATGGCTTTTATTAACAGACAGGTAATAACAAAGGGTAGCAAGGATGTGAAGAAAGGAGAACCCTCATATGCTGTTGGTGGGAATGTAAATTAGTGCAGCCACTATAGACAATAGTACGGAGGTTCTTCAAAACACTAAAAGTAGAGCTATCATGTGATCCAGCAATCCCACTGCTGAGTATATACCCAAAAGAAAGGAAATTAGTATACAGAAGAGATAGCTGCACTCTTGTATTTATTGCAGCACTATTCACTTTAGCCAGGATTTGGAATCGACCTAAGTGTTCATAACAGATGAATAGATAAAGAAAGTATAGCACGTAAACACAATGGAACACTATTCAGCCATAAAAAAGAATGAGATCCTGTTGTTTACAACAACTTGGATGGAAACGGAGGACATTGTGCAAAATGAGATAAACCAGGCACAGAAAGACAAACTTTACATGTCACTCGTTTGCAAGAGCTAAAAATTAAAACAATTGAACTCATAGAGGTAGTAGAATAATGGTTACCAGAGATTGGGAAGGGTGGGGAGTTTGGAGAGTGGGAAATGGGGATGGTTAACGTATACAAAAATGTAGTTACATAGAATAAAGAAGATCTAGTATTTAATAGCACAATAGAGTGACTACGGTCAACAATATTATACATTTTCAAATAGCTGAGGGAGTACAATTGAAATGTTTCTAACACACAAAAAAGGATAAATACTCAAAGTGATGAATACCCTATTTACCCTGATGTGATTATTACACATTGTATGCCTATATCAAAATAGCTCATGTCTCCTATAAGCATTGTATATTAGTATCCTACTATGTACCCATAAAATAAAAATAATTAAAACACACAATAAAGAAAAAGTTTAGTTGATCTACATCATTCTTTTTTTACTCAACTTTACTAACTGCCCAAAAAAATTGTATTTAATGGAACAAACTTTGAGAAACATATGACCTTACTAAGAATTATTATATCATTTTATTTCCATAAAATTTTTAGAGTACAATTAAAATAGGCTTTTGAAACTTTATGTAATACCATAGGGAAAGATAAAAAATAATGACCAACCTACTGAATGGTTTATCTTCCTAGATAGTAGTTTTTCCCCAATTAGCAGCCTTAAGCTGTTATTCTGTCATATACACATTTCCAATTAAAAGGAACACCTGAGGCCAGGCAGGGGCACTCACTGGGAATTGGTAGTGTCTAATGCTACATTCATTTTGGTTTTGACCTGTTGAAGTTAGCCAATTCAGTGGAGCCGTAAAACACAGTTGGCCTTTTAAAGCTAAAGCAGAAGAGCCACATAGTATTCGATCTGGGCAGAGTAACAACTACAAAATTCTGAAACAAAGCCAGGCCTCTGACTTTAAAGCAGTGTTAGCTCAGTTCTGCTAGACTAGGCAAGCATATCTGATTGGGACAGCAGTATCCCGGAAGAGCTGTGCCAATGCAGATACATGACCTATTCTGGAGATCAGCTTGAAATACCACATGGCTGTGGATTATTGAGAATCAATGGCAGAAGGCAGATCTGCTGAGCATGTGACAGAGGAGGGAAACCTGGTGACTTCAGCAGAGTGAAGAGAGGCCACCTGGGGTAGTGTCACAGCATCAGCTTTTTAAAGTGAAAACCTTGAACACTTAGAAATATGTGATCTATAAGAACAGATTTGCCAGACTTGGCCTTGAATGAAAGAGTCATTTTATCCTGCACAGGGAATTGTGACAACTGCTTAACAGTAATGATCAAATCACAGCAACAGCTTTCAAGTTCAGGAAATAATGAGCTAAAGTAAAACCAGGAGGAATTTAAGACAAGCTAAAATGACACTCTTATATCTTGACATTTCTTCAATATACCTTATTTTATAACTGAGGCCATGGTGTCTTAAGTTCCTCTGTTAAGACAGACAACCCCTAATTTTGCATTGCATGGCAAAGATGATAGCATATTTTCCCCAGGAAAATGCCGGCACCTTACTGGGCATGCTTGATGATAACTGACAATATCAGAGCTGGAACTGATATGGCTGTGTTGGGTTCTGAACAAACTGCTTCAGAGTTTTGTAACTGACACCATATGCTTTACACAGTCCCCAAATGCAATTAGACAAAACCCGTTCCCAATCTTTCCCAGACTGTCTTGTATATTTTATGGCTAAGGACTGAAGTGCAAGCTAACATTCACAGCCTGGAAGAAAAATTTGCAATTTATAAATCAGGGTCGTAAGTCTCAGAGACAAAGGATGCCCACTGCTTTGCAGGCGGGGGTATAGGAGAGGATCAATTGCTTTAGGCCCCACTTCCCCTGTCTCACTTGTTTCCTCTGCTTAGAAAACCTGTCAACCTCCTATCCTCCTGGTGAACTTCAATATACTTCAAGTTCAAACTAAAGCATTTTGAGTTGACCATGCTCTTTTGTGCCAACACTGTGTCCAGAACAATCTTCCTTACAGCATTTACCACCCGCTATAGCAATCATGTGTTTACATATCTGTTTTCTCTTCTAGAACTCCATGAGGACAGGGGCTGTGTCAGGCTCCCATAGATGTTAAACAAATGTCTGTTAAAGGAATCCACTGAACAAAAATGAATAAATGTCATAAACTGTAAACTGATTTGGAAAACTAAAAACACATGACAAATGAGTACTGATGATTTTGAAAATCATAAGGCAAATATTTTTCTTGATGATAGGCACAAATATATAAATATTTTTTCATTGCCTACCATGGAAATTTGCTTTAAATCTTTAGTTAATAAGTGATTTCCTAATGTACTATTATCTAAAAGTAGAAATTATATGAGTGACCCTGCATGAGGTGGAAAGATGTGTAGAGAGGCTTTTTTCCAGGGGAGGGGATGCATTTGGCCTAATTTATTTACGCTCTTGCTTAGTCTCAGTTTTGACCAACTGTAAGCATTTTAAAGTGCAGCTGGTTATGTTTAGAGATGCCATCTGTAGCCATGACAAAAGAGTATCCCCTGATGAAGATTTAATTGGTCCATAAATGTTTTACAAACACAACCTTTGTTTCTTAGTACAGTGTGTTTTGTTCTATTTTGTTTTATTTTTCAGTCCATGAAGCATGGGTTTTCAGTCAGATAAACCCATGATTTAGACTTTATTTGTTCTACTTATTAAGCTGTGTGCCTCCAAGAAAAGCTACCTCCAAACTTTCCAAACCTTTGTTTCCTCATCTGTTGAATGAGAATGATAATATCTACCTCAGACAGCTGCAAAGATTTAGTGCCATAGTGCATCTGAAGTTCCTACCCTGGGGCTTGGCATAACCAGGTTCTCTATAAATGGAATGTCCCTTTCTCCTTGTCAACTCTTTAGGAGACACTCTTTAAGAGTTAAATGTAAACTTATCTCTTCTTTAGCTTATTGACTGTTCTTCCATAATTCCCATGATTTTTAAAGAGCAAATGCTTGTAGATCACAATCTGTGCTATGGGATATGATGAATGCCCATAAGATGTGACTACACAGAGCCATTACTCTGCTGTGGGAAACTTCACACAAAACTTCTGATAGGTTAGAATATTATTCTATTGTTAATGCATTTTTTACCCTCAAGAGAGCACCAAAATACGACTATCAAATTTTGCTAATCTTTTCATTTCAAATTTTGAAATTAATTTTAGGGTCACCAAAACTTTTCAAATACTCTTCCCCAGTTTCTTCTAATGTTAACATCTTGCATGGCCATGGTACATTTAGTATTTCTAAGAGATTAAACTTGGTACAATTGATTTACTTAACTGAATATCTTATTTAGATTTCACTAGTTTTTCCATTAATGTTTTTTAATGTTTCAGGATCCAATTTAAAGACCCACATGACTTTTGGTTATCAAGCCTCTTATTCTTCTCTAGTGTGTGATGATTCCACAGTCTTTCCTTATCTTTCATGACCTTGACATATTGAAGAGTGAGGGTCAGTTATTTTGTGGAATGCCTTACAGTTTGGAATTATATAATGTTTTTTGCTGATTAAACAAAGTTGTATATTTGTGGCAAGAATGCTACAGAAGTTATGTGTTTCTCTTGCTGGCATGATGCGGGTAGTGTTTGCTAGGTTTCTTCACTGTAAAGTTACATTTTTCTCTGTGTCATTAACAAATATAATAGGATAGTGACTTTTAAGTCTGCTCCTTATTTTATCATCATTATTGTTAATTTTTTTGAGAAAAAGTCTCACTGTGTCACCCAAGCTGGAGTGCGGTGGTATAATCTCAACTCACTGGAATCTCTGCCTCACAAGTTCAAGAGATTCTCATGCCTCAGCCTCTCAAGTAGCTAGGATTACAGGCATATGCCATCATGCTTGGCTAATTTTTTGTATTTTTAGTAGAGACAGGGTGTTGCCATATTAGGCAGGCTGGTCTCAAACTCCTGACCTCAAATGATCCACTCACCTCGGCCTCCCCAAGAGCTGGGATTACAGGTGTGAACCACTGCACCTGGCCTCTCTTTAGAGTATTTTAAAAGTATTATTAACATGTGTAAAAATGTGAGACTAAACATAGAAAGGACTGTCATGTCATAGAGAAAGTATGCTTCATAGGTTTCCAATTTTTACATTGTTAGAATATGTTTGAACTAAAAACAAATATTAACTTTCAATCTCACAATGCCATAGTAGTTTCAATGTTCAGTTTTGGAAGCATTAGCATTTCTGGGCAGAATTAAGCTCCTTTTAGCATGCCTAGAGCTTAACTGTGGATGTATAGCATGTGATCAGTGAGTAATCTTTGAAAAATTATTCAGCTCTAAATAATTGCTAGTAAAGCTTCAATGAGGTGCAATTTGTAACTTTAAGGCATGTAAAGGGATAAATATTTTGCAGCAGATCATATTCCATATGTCACTTGGTTGCATACATTTAACTTGTGTTAATGGTGGAAGGCAAGCCTTTACTCTTCTGCTGTGGTGTGTGCATGTAGACTGCCAGGCCCTTTTTTCTACCCCATGTCTAATTTTCAACCATGTTTCAATGCCATACATTTATGGTTATGACACGTGAGCTCTGCTATTGAGAGCATATTCCAAAGAAGGCTAGTATCCCAGCTCCATCCTTTTGGCTCTGTTTTATGTGTCAGTTGCATTTATATTTCTGTCCATCTGTTAATGCAATAAATATGTAATAAACACCTATAAGTCAGGCCCTATATATACCCAGTCATTAGTCATAGGTGGATTCAATGAGAGACTATAAACAGGTTAGCAAGCATTTATTATTGCAATTTGAAAGTAAAGTTTATGAGCAATATAATTTTATTTTCATAAATTTTAAAAAACAACATATTTAAATATAAATAAAATTAAGAAAATTTGACTCCAAGGCCAGGGAAGCTGCACACTTTATCTTAGAATATCATCCCAGATATGTGGATTGTACAGCACCTGTGATTTGAAGTTATATATTTTTAACAAAGGTAATCTTTGGTTGTTGATGTAGCAAGGGTGTAGAGTACAGTTTTTGATAAATGTATTAATTGAGATTTGACTTTATATCATTATTTGATATGACATATGATTTGAAGCAGTCCCAATCTCTTCACAAAGTGTTAGTATAGGAGAATGCCACCTGACACCAATCCTTTTAATGAAATTCAACACAAAATTAAGATTCAAGGATTATTGTGAAATTTAAAATTATCTTAATTTACTCATAGGCACCAACAAGTTTTTAAAAAGATGTTTCAAATATTTTTAAATTATAAGCTTTTAGCTGACTAAGTGTTAAGTGGGAAATTTGCTTCAAAAATAATAATGACAGTAATGGCAATAATAATAATACTCGTATTATCCCAATTATACAGATGAGAAAATTAAAGGAAAAAGGGACTAAGCAACATGCCCAAGACCACACAGTTAGTAAGCGGCATAGCCTTGGCTCAGATTTGGGCCATCTAACCTCAGTCTACACTCTTAAACTCTTACCTCTACAACTTTCTAGATAGATAGGTTATAGGATAGGTTAGTATAATGAAGAGTCCTATATTACAGTGATTTAAATAAGATAGAAAAGTATTTCTCTCTCATAACAGTATAGGAACTAGTGGCCCAGGGCTGGCGAGGCAGTTCTGCTGTCTTGTGTGCATAGCTTCCATCTCTGGTCCAAAGTGTCTGCATGCCTTGCTTGCTATCTCCCAGCCATCAGGAAAAGGAGGAGGGAAGTGAAGGGGAAGCAACCTTCTTTTGAAGGATGTGACCAGAAGTTCACTTCTGCTCACATTCTGTTGTTGGTACTTGGTCACAGGGCCACACGTATCTGCAAGAGAGGTAGGGAAATGTCCTTTAATTGAGTTGCCATGTGTCCAGCTAAACCTCCTGGGTTCTATTATTAAGAGAAATAAGGGGAGAAAGAATATTGGGGAAAATTAGCAGACTCTGCTAGAACCTGCCCTCTGGCTTTAGACTTCCACCTACCCAGGGAGGTGGGAGTCTATATAGAACTCTATATAGAATCCCTATTCTTTCCAAAGGAGATCACCCAGTTCAGAGTCTAAGATTTCTGGAAGAGGTACTGGATGCTGGAAGTTTCTCCTTATGGTCCAGTCACTTATAGCCAAAAAGACAAGTTATGTGCTATATCCACTCCATAGTCAATATGGAGAGTAACTTTAAAGAAAACTCCCATTCTGATAAGAAAGGAATGGTAAATATATGGTGGTCAGTTGTCTACAGCAATTATCATATTCAGTGGCAGGATTTACACAGTCCTTGTTCCAGCATGGAGTTTGTTCTTTGGTTAGCTCAACTGTTACACTTTTTGGAGTAACTCTTTTGAAGATTTATTCCTTATTATTTGGAAGTGGTTGTTTGAGAATATTCCCTAATTGAGGGGTTGCACAGTTTTGGTAGCTTTTTATTTTTATTTTTATCTCCATTCAAGCTGGAGTGGAGTGCAGTGTTACAATTATAGATCATTATAGCCTCAAACTTCTTGGATCAAGCAGTCCTCCTTTCTCAACCTCCCAAGTAGCTGAGACTGCAGGCATGAGCCACTATGCCTGGCCACAGTTTTTGCCTCCTACTCTCCACCAGGGCAGGGTTAGAAATCAGGTTTAGAAATTTGTTTCAAGGATCAAGCAGTCAAAGGCTTTTGCAAGCCAGGCTTGTGATTTCAAGATAAATATAATTCCATTAAAAATATAGTGGACTTATATTCTTTTCTGCTTCTAGTCAGCTCCATGTAAATATGTTCTTCTACATTAACTAGTTTTGCTTTTGTCTAAGTCAAGATTTACCCTTGGAAGATGCCATTGTTTGTATTTCCCCGTATTTTCTGTTACCATTTCCTAAAGGCATCTGTTGGCCATTTAATCACATTAAAGCATTAAATGGACGCTGGCATATGCTTCAGTTCGCTGGTTAGTCTGTTTTTATACTTAAAAGTTTTGAGGGTATTCATGAAATGCTTTGGAAAGGTTGTTACAGACTTGACAGGGCATGATGTCTGGCTGGTTTCTTCAACAGTTAACACAATGATTCATTCCCAAATGTTCTTCTGAGTGCACTGGCTTCATCTGTATTATATGTGCTAGTACCTCACAGCACCGGAAATCCTGTACATAAGAAATCAATACACCAATGTGACTGGAGAACAGTAAACTTGTTTGTTTGTAAATGTTTGTTTCCTTCAAATTTCAAAATTCCACCATTTAAAGATCACTGGAGGTGCATACCTGTTTGTGCATGTGTGGATGTGTACATATTGGTGTGTTTCTGTAGCAGTTACCAAGATATTTGGTTGGTGCAAAATTATTTGTGGTTTTTGCTAATTTTTTTTGAGACAGAGTCTTACTCTGTCACCAAGGTTGGAGTGCAGTGGCACAATCTTGGCTCACTGCAACCTCTGCCTCACTGGTTCAAGTAATTCTCCTGCCTCAGCCTCCTGAGTACCTGAGTAGCAGGGATTACGAGCACCTGGCTAATTTTTTTTTTTTTTTTTTTTTTTTTGGTAGAGACCGTGTTTCACCATGTTGGCCAGGCTGGTCTCAAACTCCTGACCTCAGGTGACTTGCCCATCTTGGCTTCCCAAGGCCATTACTTTCAATGGCAAAAATTGCAATTACTTTTACACCGATCTAATAATTGGAGACAGGAAATGTCCACATGGTGCCTGAAACTAATGTGATTGCATCTTTTATTAAATGTTCAACTCTATTGGTAGTGCCACTCAGACATAAGTTCCCCCACCAGTTGCATTTTTAAGGATTACAACCTCATGTGCTTTATTGGCAAACCATTTATATGTGGGACAGTCCATCCATGCTGAAGTATTTATAACAGCAATTATTTTGAGTATGAGTGATCAATATTTCCTGGGCAACCTACTTACTGCTTAACAGATGGCAAACATTTGTTGTTGTTTGATGTCACCATTGTTGTCAAGTATACATCAATTAAAAGTTTTACTCATAAGTGGGAGTTGAACAGTGAGAACACATGGACACAGGGAGGGGAACATCACACACTGGGGCCTGTCAGAGGGTGAGGGGCTAGAGGAGGGATAGCATTAGGAGAAAGACCTAATGTAGATGACAGGTTGATGGGTGCAGCAAACCGTCATAGCACATGTATACCTATGTAACAAACCTGAACATTCTGCACATGTAACCCAGAACTTAAAGTATAATTTAAAAAATGAAAAAAAAAGTTGTCTTTTAAAATCTCTGCAGCCTATTAACTACTTCCAATCAGTACTATTTCTGTTTCAACTTAGAAAAACAGGTTTGCTCCTTTGAAATATGAAATAACGTTTTCTTGTTGTTGTTGTTATTTTGTCACTTCCAAAACTGATTTAGATTCTTCACAGTATGAAAGAATCCAAAGTAGTAACACAGAGTTCCAACTCTACATTTCTTTGTTCACAAGTCAAAAAGAACTGAATGTTGTATTGAAGCATATACATTCATTCTTACATGGATTTGTGTTCATATTTACCCTTCTGGATTCCATCTGGAACCAAAACCAAAAGTGCTGAGAAACCACAACAAAGGCTGCTTTCCTTGGGTTTTCTAGCTCACTGGAGGTAGGCAGTGTTAGGTATTCACAGGCTTCATCTCACTAAATTTTCCAGTCCGAATTCTACAGAGCCCAGAATCTCACGTATTTCTAAATGGAGAATACAGTGTCTTTCAAAATGGGCTTCAGCGAGCCGGACCACATTGGCCTCATCCTGGCTAATTTGAAGGCCATTTAGGTTGGAAAAGAAAAAAAAGCTTTATATTAGCTCAGAGATTTGGAATGCATGAGAAATGTAAAGAAATATTTCCAATATTAATGTCATATTAATACATTTAATTGAGTAGAACTAATTAATTTCCTTGTAATTTGTTTCAATTTCCCTCCTTCCTGAGTTCCTTGCAGACTAACTTAAAATTCTTTCATAGTATAATGTATAGCCACTTTTCAGCTGATATTTGTTTTGGGAAGAAACACACAACTGTGTCACATTCTGTGATGGCTCATTACCAGGTGGATTCTAATGTGTTATAATTAAGACTATGCATTCCAAACATAAATAGCAAGGGAAGCCATATATACTATCCTCTACCTAACCTCAAGTTCCATTATTTTTAATGCAACTAAACCATATTAGTAATCTCTCTAAAACAGGGTAACATCCAGCATTGAAGCTTATCAATTTTTAAATCCATATTATTAGAAAAATTTTCTGCACACACACACACACAAATAGAATAAGTAGCTATACATTTTTCTTAAAACTCAATGTAAGGTGATTAAATAGGTAAACCTTGTTCACTGCTGATTTTTATTGGAATGAATTGTAAGTAAAAGTCAAAATGTTTCCTACTCCTCAGTAAAGATGTTTAATTTTGCCTATACTTTTAAAAGCCAGCTACTTAGTAAAAATTTTTATAAGTTTTATAAAAGGAAATAGAGTTTAGAGACTTACCTGGTAAGAATTTTTAAATACAACAAAGTGGAAGAAGCTTAATTTGTTGTCATATTCAAGAACTCGGTGTCATTAGAATGAGACAAGCATGGAAATCATGATTTCAAATTAATGTGACTAATTTCTACCCATTTCCTATCCTGGTCTCTGAGCACCATCCACTCTGAATTTGAATGGCCATGTTTTCACCCAGCTCTAGAATGTTTCAGGTGCTCACCCTCTACCTGAAACATTTACTCAACACACTCTTATGTTTCCTTGAACAGACTATAAGTCTGTGAACACAAGACAGTATTAAACAGCTATACAGGCTGCTAGTCCTTCATAGCCCTCAGTAGGAATCAAACTTGCCAATCCCTCCATTTTGGATTTCTGGTCTCCAGAACTGAAAGTCAATAAGTTTAGATTTGTTCTAAGCCATATAATTTGTGGTACTTTGTCACAGTCGCCTGAGGAAACTAATACAATTTCAAAGAGCTATCAGTTCTCTTCTTTTCTAATATTCTGCTTTAACATCTTAAATAATATCATTTAAAATTTTAGTTTTAAAAATACAACCATAATTCATACTAATGGTAAAATATTAAAGCATGTAAAATAAAAAGTAAAAGCGCATTTTGCCTTTCCATCTCTGGTCTTCTATTCTTAATCTTCTAAGAGATCCACTGTTTAGAATTTCTTGTGTATCATTCCAGAACTTATGTGTTCACAATCAAGTATATATACTAACACTTTATTTTACTTAAATAAGATCATGGTATACATCATGTTTTGCAATTTGCTTTATTGCTCTTAATAACTTTTCTTATATATATTCATATCCTCACTCTGCATCCCTCTTTTCTAATAATTACAAAATATTTGATTATCTGGATGTACTATAATTTATTTAACCAGTTTTGTATTAACGAACACTTGATATGTGTCTAGTTTTATGTTATTAGTATTTTATGAAGTGCTCCAATCAATTTTCTTGTATATCTGTCTTTGTGTACTTTGTAAAGTATATTTGTAGGACGAATTCTTAGCAGTATAATTGCTGGTTTCCATTTATATGCAATTATTTTTACAGATATTTTGAAATGCCCTTTATAAAGGATAAAAGTCTCTCTTAATATTAATTTACACAAATTGGTTTCTTTTCTTCTTGAAAACTTTCAATTTAGAGATAAAGGTGGAATTTCAGGGGTGATTTTAGATAGATTATTATTAACTATTTCTTGCTGATGTAAACTTCAGCTAATTATTCTATAAATATTTATCAAATGTGTAATACTGTGAATCAGACAATAGCTACTCAGTATTTTATGGCTGACTGACTACAATGCAAGGAGAGTTGTTAAATTTAAAGACCATGTAAACATAGAAAATAATTCATTCCTTCAGAATAAGATGCAAGTCTGCACAAGGAATCCATTTGGAAATTTCTCAAAAGGGAAAACCACAAACACAAAATTGTAGAGCTGAATAGATCGTATGGGAATTATTTAGACACTTATTCTGTAGAGACTCGAAAACATGAGAGCCAGGATTATATTGGAAGTCATTCCAGTGCTCCAAATATCCACGCTAGCAAGACTCCATTGTTGGCCATATAGGTCATATTTACCCTTATGTTCTCAGCCTTTTCTTCTCTATTCCAGTGGCCCTTCCCCTGCAGTGCAGGGTCTCACACCTATATCCATTCATTTCTTCTCCTTCCATTGATTCCATATACTGACAATACCATCAGTCAGGAGCCATGTTTTTAATGTTTGTCACATGCCCAGGACTGTAATAAGTGCTAGAAACAGAAAGATTGCAACGCACTTTCTGACCTGGGCTTATGTCATGGATGGATTTATACCAAACACAGCCTCAGTGTGACTGTACCTGAAAAGACGTAAAGCAATGCAAGCTGATTTTCAGGAACTAACTTTCAACTGGGATTGGAGTGGAGATGGAGTAAAGATGAAAGAGGAGGTATTGATTCATTCACAGGAAGATTGAAATCAGACTATAAAAGCAATGATTTGCTCTGCTTTTAGGAAAGTCAGCCGTATATTAAGATGAAGTGGCAGAGATCTAAAGTGAGATGGACCTGCATTCAAAACCTACCTCTTAGTAATTTTGCATTTCTGTTTTCTTATTCCTAAAATAAAGGGAGGAGTTGTTGTGAGAAAAATAAGATATTATGCGTAAATGACTTAATATGATGCCAGGATATAATAAATGCTTAAGAAATATATCTATTTAAATTATCACTATGCTCCAGTTTCATCCTTGAGAAGTTTGACAAATCTATACTAGGTTTCTGGTAGGTTTGAAGGCAGGTTAGAACTCCAAGTAGCAACTGATATTCATCCTGAGATTTGCAAAATATTTTTGGAGTAAACTTGTAGCAGAAAAGACAATTCATATTTGGCAAACTACTTAAGATTTGTCACAAAAACCAACTCAAAATGGATTAAAGACTTAAATGTAAGTCCAGAAACTATAAAAGTACGAGAAGAAAACCTAGGGAAAAGTCTTTTGGACATTGGTTTAGGAAAACAATTTATGAATAAAACTTCAAAATCACAGGAAACAAAAACAAAAATAGACAAATTGGACTTAATTAAGCTAGAAAGCTTCTACACAGCAAAAGAAAATTAACAAAATGAAGAGATAACTTGTTGAATGAGAGAAAAGCATTTGTAAACTACTCTTCTGAAAGGGGACTAATATCTGGACTACAAAAGGAACTCAAGCAACTCAAAAGTAAAAAAGCAAACAATCCCACCAAAAAGTGGGTGAAGTATAGGAATAGATATTTCTCAAAAGAAGACTACAAATGGCCAATGGGTACATGAAAAAATGTTCAATATCACTAATCATCAGAGAAATGCAAATCAAAACCACAGTGAGATATCATCTAACTCCAATCAGAATGTCTACTATTAAAAAGACAAAAAATAACAGACATTGGCAATGATGTGAAGAAAAGAGAACTCTTATCTACTATTGGTGGGAATGTAAACTAGTATTGCCACTATGGATAATGATACGGAGATTTCTTAAAAAAAAAAAAAAAAAACCCCGTAAAATAGAATTACCATCCAATCCAGTAATTCCACTACTGAGTATCTAACCAGAAGAAAGAACATATGTGTATCAAAGGGATACCTGCACTCATACATTGCAGTACTATTCACAATAGCAAAGATATGAAATCAGCGTAAGTGCCCATCAGTGGATGAATGGATAAAGAAAATGTGGAACATATACTCAATGGACTATTCCTGGGCCATAAAAAATGAAATCACATCATTTGTAGCAACATAAATGGAACTGGAGGTCATTATCTTAAGGGAAATAAACCAAGCACAAAAAGACAAATATCACATGTTCTCACTTACATTTGAAAGCTAAAACATTGATCACATGGTGGTAGAGACGGAAAAGATAGATAACAAAGTCTGGAAAGGATGAGTGGGTGTGAAGAGGGAGGATGAAGAGAAGTGGGTTAAAGGATACAAACATACAGCGAGACAGAAGGAATGAATTCAATGTTTGATAGCAGAGTAGGGTGACTGCAGCTAATAAAAATGTATTATACTCAGATACGGACAATCAAAATACCCTGACGTGGCCACTAAGCATTATATACCCATTTAAGAAAATTTCTCATGTACCTCATAAATTTGTGCAAATTTTACAAATAGATTTTTTAGTGTCTCCTTCCCAATTCACTAATAGGATATTTTAAAAGAATATGAAAATAAATAAATAGTGAGAGAGACAAATGCTCATATCCTAAATACATAAATGGCCATATTGAAATAGCTCCTAAAGTTATGCTCTATTTGATATATTTTCCATGATAAACGTCTTCAATGAGAATCGCAAACAACTCAGAATGTGTTATCTTGCTTCTCAATATATGCCTAAGAAATCAATCTTCTTGCCAAAAGGAGAAAAAAGTTTCCAAATCAAAATTATAAGTCTCATAGATTGATTTTCACAGTAGAAAATACATGAAATGAAGGTCATTGTAATGGGAAATCACTAGAAATCTCAAAATCCAAATATTTCATGATTTCACTTTATAGTACTTATTATAATATATATCATATATGGCACCCAGGAAGCTTCTTAGTTGACCGTAATTAACTTATAAGAAAATTTGAAAAATTGAAATTTTATTTGTTTTTGGCAGGAGCTGATGAAACATTTTCTAATGATGGAAGCTAAAGTTCCTTACCACAATGTGTGCATCTTATACTAAGTTCATCTTTCAATGCAATTTAATTTTTCCCTTATTCTAAAATGTTTGGTTTTTTAGTGCATGTCCTGAAAAAAGAAATGTCAGCACTTCAAAAAAAGACCTTGAGAATGAAATGCTTTTAGTTAAACTTATGGAAACATCATAGAAAGCAGCACTGGGCAAAGTAGAAGTTATTTAAGTCAAGCAGAGTATGGGACGAAGACTGGATGGAGATTAGCCAAAGTGGAGGACACCAGCCAAACTTTACCCTGAATGCAATGCAATCTCTTGAATTATTTCAAGCAACCAAGGGAGTGAGTTAGAAACTTTTGCATTTCAGAAAGATGACATTAGCAGCAATGTGGAAAACAGACATATGGGTGGTCCATAGAACTACAGCAGAGGAGACCCATTAAGAGGTCACGGCAATTCCCATGAAAAAGAACATAAAGACACAGATAGTATCCATTGAAATCAAGAAAAAAAGAAATCAAGAAGAGAAAATTGATATGAATATCTGGTGATTGATTGAATGTTAGGGGAAATGAAGAGAAGGGAAACTTGGATAACTGAAGTGTCTGGCCTGAGCACCGAATCTTCCAAGCTCAACAGTATTGAGGTTATTGGGGATGGATCAGATTTTGGAATGATTTTTTAAGTTCAATTTCAGCTGTTTGGTGAGTAACAGCAAACCTGACTAATAGTAGCTTAAACAAATAAGAGATATTTTCTTCTAATACAACAAGAAGTCCAGAAGTAGACATTTGCAGCAGATCAAGAACATCAGCACATATCAAAATGGTTTCAGAAGATCAAGAATGTCAGCACAGATCAAAATGGTTTCAGAAGATCAAGAATGTCAGCACTAAAGTCTCCACAAAGTTTTTGGCCTTTCCTCCATAATTTAAGATAGTTGTTGTTCTTCCAGCTATCAATTTCCTGTTCCACAAGCAGGGAAGAAGAACAAGAGAGGAAAAAGGAACAGCCTCTGTACCAGAAAAGCATAGGCTTTTTCTGCAATTCCGTGCAGGTTTATATTTACATTTCACTGACCAGAAATGTGTCAGTGGCCACTCTTGGCTGTAAGATAAACAAGGGAGGCATGTTATTAGTACTCTCTTTAGGAGAGCAAAACAAGGAAAAGTAAGATCAGAACGGGTTTTGACTCAACCTATGGTATCTGTCATAGTTAAGTTGAAATTGAGGTACTTCTGAGACATCCAAAGGAGATGTCCAGGAAGCAGATGACTGTGTGTCTGGAATCCCTGTGAGTGGCCTAGACAGGGATCCAGTTTAGGAGTCATAGTCATTCAAGTTGTGGTTATGCCATGAAGATGAATGATATCTCCCCGAATGCAAAGTAATAGCACTAAGGGCATGATTCTAGAGAAGGCCAGACCTGAAGTCCTGGGCTACCGAAAGAATCTTTAAAGGAGTTGGTATTTGGTAATAAGGCATGTTAACAAAAGCAAGAGGTGAGTGTTTCCAGAAGTAGAAAAGAATGAGATGACAAAAGTGAAGGAAGCAAACTTTCACAGATGAAAGGTTTACTGTATCACAACGTAAGAAGAGACATCTGGGCATTGTTGTCTTACTTGGCAGGTAGCAAGAATTTGAGCAAATTACTGTTGAATGGGTTCTAATTTTTTATGTATTAGGAGACAAGTTTGTCTCATGAGACCAGCAGAGATGTAGAAATGAGGGAACTTAAGGAGTATGATGAAGGTTTGAAGTAGCCTTTGTAAAGAATGGGAAAGTGTTCCAACTAGGATAATGGAACAAAAATTTCCAGGCAGTACTGAGAGACCATCAGGAAATGTTTCTGGCATTTATCTTTACATTTGTGTGATTTTTGCCAGTGTCACTGACTGGTATGTAGAACCTTGGATGGAGATAGATTGGGTTGTTCCAGGATTGGAGAGTTGCTGTGCACCTTTGGTAAAATAAAAAAAGGAAGATGTGGATTGTTTAGGGATAGAAATGAGCAGTATAGACACAAATTGAATGAGTTATGATCATGGAAATAGAAGTTCTGCATGACTGCAGAAGAGGTAGAAAAAAGGTAGAAGTATGTTTTATTTAGAGAAAAGGAATTAGAATTTAAGATTACAGGTATAGCATCTCTGGCTTGAATGAAACATTCTAGCATTTGACAAAAAATGTTGTTGAATGAAATAGAATGAATCCAAACAGATGTTTGATACCAAATTGTGAAATGGAGAGAATGACAGTGACTAAGGTGTCCCATTGGTATGTGGAAGCATAATTAAGATGTTGATAGAAGACAGCCACAAGGAAGGGGCCAGGTGAAATGAGCCACAGCAGCAGGTAACACAATGGAATGATGGTCTGAAAGAGGCAGTTGGAAGACGAGAGGAAGCAAACTTCCTGACTATGCAGGCGGCCTTCCCTGGAGATGGCTACAGAGAAAGAGGGCAAGTTGTCTTTTTCCACAAAGCCACAGGGCAAGTTTTCTTTCCACTCCCCCTCATGCAGGGCTGGGTTTCTGGGAAGGTGAGGAGATGGAGGGTACATTGTGTGAAGTCTTTGAGATTGTAGAAGGGTTTGCTTACCATGGATGGGAATAGCAGAGGATCAGTGAAATTGGATTACAGGAGAGATGAATAGGAGGCCTTGCACTTTGGTCCATGCATGAGAGTGCTGAAGATATGAGATGTGGTGGGATCTGCTGGTGTCCAGGTTTCACATGGCCTTAGGTTTAGTAAGTGTTCGGGCTCAAGAGCATTAGCAGATGCCTTTGATTAGCATTTAGCAGAACACTGGAGAAAATACATCACAAGATCTCAAATAAATCTTACTTCAGGTGGGCCAAGAGTAAAGTTATCTCCCCAGGAATATCAACTCTCAGGGGGAAAGGGACAGCTCTAGTTAGGAAGGGAACTCTCTGCCTTTCTGGAGGGAGTTGGCCATTCCAGAGTCATCACATTTTGAGAGATCATTACTAACTTACAGGAAATGGCAGTAGCCCAGGGAAAAGGGAGAAAATGGATCTCTTTGGAAGGAGCTGGGTGCTGGAGGGAGTAAATGTATATTTTAAAATTTAAAATTGGTGGGCATTTAAAATTGTTTAGCCAGAGAAGGAAAGAATTTTTTCATCTTAGAGGAATAATTCCATGGGGTCAATTAAAGCGGGTAAAATTTAAGACACAGATCAGCTCAAATTGTCCAATTTGATATTGCTTTAAAAATATACCAATATCACATTTAAAATGAGAAATATTACTCATTGTTTTGTGGACAAACAATTCTGTAAGGAATGAAACGGGCATCCAGGGGAATTAATAATGAGAAACTGATCAGGCAGGAGGAAAAACCAAAAGCATCATAATTATTTCTGTTAGTCACTATAGCACCTCACGAAAAGTTTAGTATATGTTTTAAATTATGTACTAATCATATTTACTTTCCACACATATGAACAAGAAAATTCCTGTTAAGTATATTGTTGCACTCAATTGAGAACTATGACAATCTAGTCTGGAGTTTGGAGCTTCCTTTTGAAGTCTCCAACAAAATGATTCACTCTAAGTGTGTGAAGATTTCTGGAGCTAATACTATTTTAAGCAACTCTGCTAAATACTACATTTTCTGTGTCTGTAGATCTGTGACTCCAAGAGATGACATTTAGAACCAAAAAAGAGCTGTTAGCCGGGCACAGTAGCAATTGCATATAGTCCCAGCTACTTGGGAAGCTGAGATAGGAAGACTGTTTGAGCCTGGGAGTTTGAGACTGCAGTGAGCCATGATGGTGCCACTGCACTCCAGCCTGGGCAACAAAGCAAGACTCTGTCTCAAAAGAAAAGTTCTTTATTTGTTTTTAATAGCTAATGTATTCAATATGCCTAAACCTGACCAAATTGCTAAATTTTGGTCAGTGAAGAAAGAAATGAGAGACACTAATGAGAATTTTCCTTTTAAGATTTTTTTAAATGTTATTACTGTGATTAATCACTTTCAAGATCTAAAGAAATACTCAAAAAGATTCATGTGGCCTTTAAATTATAAGTTTCATCGCCTCTTTGAGGAATAGAGAAGTTTGGCTGCATCTTCCATTTCTGTAGTGGCTTGACCAAGTAGGGGTTTGTTTTTCTTTCACAGGAAAAAGGGTAGAGGTAGCTCCACAGCACTATCTATGTCCTAGTCTCATTCTATTTTTTTCTGCCTATGGTTGCCTTGTGGTCACAAGATGGCTGCTCACATTCACGCTCACATTTATATTCCAAGCAGAAAGAGGAAACAGAGTGATAAAGAAAAAGTGGCATCAGGAAAGTAAAACTTTTCCAGAACTGCCTAGCTGGTATTCACTTACATTTCTTTGGCTAGAGCTATGTCTCCTGATTTCTTTTAACTAGAGAGACTGGGAAATAGTTTGTTGTTGTTTTAATACTGGGCACATTATTCCAACAAAATAAGGGTTTTTCTGCTAAAAGGAAGAAAGGAGAATGGATGTGGTGTAGGCACCTAAGGCAGGCGGTGTCAAGACTTGAGCTCATCTAATGCAATTCTTTGCCTCCGTTATCCAGCCTTCACCATTTTGTAATGAGAAATCTAGATCAAGTGACTTACTCTGTCACACAGCCAGTTTATGACACAGCTAGAACTAAAATTCACAAGTGAAACTCCCAGCACAGTAATGCTCTTTTCTACACATCTCACCATTATCTTACTCCATAGAATGTACACTAAGCTTGCCCTGCTGTATTGATACCACCTTTTCTTCTCTTAACTCCCTCAGCTCTGTAAACCAGTCTCTGGACTTGGGCCTGCATTTGGCCACATGCTTTGTCTTATTCAACTTTCATTGAATAAGACATTATTTGACCACAGCTCAGAAGATGATTAACCTTCACTCCAGTGGGCTGCCCTGGCTCTCCAAAATCATGAACACTTTAACGGAAAGGCTTAAGATATGTAAACTACAAACCAAGATTAACACTAAGGGAAAATTCATTAGGAAGCACAGAATGTCAAAGAATACTCGTTGGCCTAAACTGCAGAGAAAAGGGTATGACTTGAAATTTCAACATAAGGTTCTAGGTAGCAGGAGTGGTCACCTGCCCAGGACAAGTCCTCAGCACACAAGAAGCAATACATCTTTCTAATTGTTAAGATACTTGCCAGTTACATGTAGAGCTTCAACAGAAGACACCAGTTAGGACTTTGGCATCTGTGATCTAGACTCTGTTTCTAATACCCTCTGGATGAGTAGTGGCGCATGATCACACACACACACACGCACACACACACACACACACATACAACACAGAAATCTCGAACAAAAATTTTCAGCCAAAGTTTAATCTAAATCCAAACTTTAAAAAATGTGTCAGCATTGTTTGCATAGGTATATATACTTTTTATCAATAAATTGAGCACAATATCTCAGTCTGAAGTGCCTAAGTTTAGGTGACATTATAGCATATAAAACTATAGGCAGATAAATACTTTGCATTTGAAAGTAACATCTAACACTGTACCTCCTAGAATGAAGGAATAGCCAAGTCTCCAGTTGAGATGGTGACAGTTGTTTATATATTTCAAACTAAACAAGAATAACATTCTCTCTAAATAAAAAATAAAGCATTCTAGATAGAGGTAAAGCCTCCTTGACATCCACTCAATCCAGGAACACATTCTACATGTAACTACCATCATCCAGATTTCCTTTTATTCTCTTAATAGAGACATATCTGTTCCCACAAAATCAGCATTTAGTATGTTTTTGATTGAGTGAACATACATGTACATGTGTGTGTTTCAGATTGCTTGAGTTGTTCTATAACTTTTGGATACTTTCTTACCCATATGCCCTTATGTTTTTCTAGAGTAGATTCAGAGAAATCTTGCTCCAGGGTTGCAGAGCCTCTGCACTTTTAATTTTAGTATAAACTGCCTTCCAAAGCAACTGAACTAATTTACACTCCCATCAGCAGTGTATAATGGTAATTGTTTCTCATTGTTCTCTCTAACACGTGATATAAATATATTTTTGCAAGATGAATCATGACACTTTTTTTCTGGCCTTATAAAGGATCCAGTCTCCACCAAAAATAACTGGTGGAATAGATATCACACCCATACACATGAATACTCACAAGTATCACTCATAGATGTTTATTCAGACTAGATCTCCCCACATTATAATAAACTTTGTGTTATTTTTTATTGCTTTATTATAATGAGTATTTTAATGCAAATCATATTTCTAATTTTAATCAGTATCTTGAACTCCATGTTCAGTCATGAATTAAGAAATTAAAATTTGTATACTGAATCAAGATTTTAAGTTCACTCACCACCGCCATCCCTCTTGTTCCCTAATATCCTGGACATTTTATATGAGATCTAGGAATCTGAGGTTAGGACAGTTGAGAATATGAGAGAATGTAACCATAAATTGCTGATTAGACGCAGAGTTAAACACAACAAAGAACAGGTCAAACTCACTGTTTCTCTCCATTGTTGAGAATTTCTAATATGAAAAGGGACACAATAAAGTCAAACTTTTTATTCAGCAAATGTTTATTGTTTGCTATATAATAAGTACTGATTCCATATGTGAGTGAAATAATTATTTGTTCCCATGGCACATTCAGACTAGTAGAAAAGACCAAGACAAATAACAAACAAACAAACAATTATCAAACTCCGAAGTGCATAAAGGAAACAAATGGGGTACTGACATGAACAAAAGTAGGGAGACAAAATTGTGCTGGAGTTTCAGGAAGACCAACCTTGCTGAGATGTAAAATATAAGAAGATCTCTTCATGCAAAATTAGGGGGAAAGAAATCCCAATAGAGATGATAGGATTTTAACATGTCCTAAATTGTCATAGACTGAGAGAACCCAGTGAGAAGAGTGGCAGTGGAACCAGGTGAGGTAGGATAGAAGGAAATAGGGCAAGTACTGGGCCAATAGCTTTGCAGAATAAGCTAAGAGAGAATGAGAGTGGTCCAGCCTGTAGATGCAGCTTCATGGATGGGGCAGAGGAAGGAGAAAAAGAGAAGTTTCAGGGAAGCAATACACTATGCTTCTGTACTACATCTGTCAGACTATTGAAAGCATTGCTTAGTATAGTACATGCCTCTATAATGATATTCAGTGCAATGAAATGTTACCCAGTGTTGTAAATATAAGAATGTGCTTTGAATAAAATACATGCATCTGATTTCACTTCTGGCATATCATGAATTCTTAATAAAAGTGTGTTAAAATGAAATTCATCTGTTAAATTAAATTCTCTCCAAACAGTTCCCATTTCCCTTCTTACATTAGCTGTCTTTTTCCACTTGTGATATTGTCCTCTATTATAGTTTGTATATATATTTATTTATATTATATATATTTATTTGTATATATATATTTCAGTGTCAACTCATTAAAAACAAATATATATGTAGTTTTATTTTGTTATTTTGTTTTGTTTTTAATGAGTTGACACTGAAATATATATTCGAGTGTCAACTCATTAAAAACAAATATATATATATATATATATAGTTTTTTTTAATTATACTTCAAGTTCTGGGGTACATGTGCAGTTCATGCAGGTTTGTTACATAGGTATACACGTGCCATGGTGGTTTAATGCATCCATCCCCCCATCATCTACATTAGATATTTCTCCTAACGTTATCCCTCCCCAATCCCCTCACCCCCTGCTATCCTTGCCCTAGGCCCCATCCCCTGACAGGCCCGGTGTATGATATGACGTTCCCCTTTCTGTGTCAATGTGTTCTCATTATTCAGCACCCACTTATGAGTGAGAACATGTGGTGTTTGGTTTTCTGTTCTTGTGTCCGAGATATATTTTTAAATTAAAACTTGTATTCATTTTTTAATGAATATGACATAAATATCAATGTCAAAATAAAGATTAAATTGTTGAATATGACATAAATATCAATGTCAAAATAAAGATTAAATTGTTATCTACTTCTTAGCACAAACAACTATTGATAAGTCACCATGAGAAAGATAAGGAATATTTCCTCTCTTTTATCCATAAAGGTTATTTGGCACAGAAAATCTTTATTTTTAGATTTTATTATGGGTAAGGATAATTAATATGACAACTTATATCCATTATTTATTGCAGGATTGTGGTTTGCTGATTCACCCAGAGGAAACCTGTGGGTTACAGCCTATTTCTTCTGACTACATTGAAGCCATTTTACAGTCTGAATTAAAAAGATGTCCATCTGGGGACATGAAAGGTGACTATCACATTGGATATCACTTCTCTAAAAAAAAGAATACTTTAGTATAGATAAGTATATGCTTATTTAAACTATCCTTTTACAAAAAAAATTAAGGGCATTAATTTTTATTGACTATGAACTATAAGCATATAATTAATATAAGCACATTATTTTAATATTTGATATACTTTGATTAATCTGTTCTTTTCTTCTCCCCTCTTTGCCTAGTTAATCCATATTCATATTCTGCAAATATTAGCTCAAACATTACTTTTGCCAGAGAGCCTTCCTTGAGCCTTTGATATGTTTCTTTATTATATAGTTCACAGCACTCAGTACTTTTCTTCCATAGCAGTTACCACAATTATTTAAATGACTAAGTATCTAATTAATTGCTTAATGTCAGTTTCCCCAGGATGTCAGCTTCATGAGGGCAGACAGCCTGACTTGTTTGCATTATACTAATTTACTTGGCAACATAATTTGTACATAGTTGTTAGATAATAAATATCTGGTATGAACCAAAGAACTGCAAAGTATGCAAGTTCAGTTTTAAATTATTCCTTTTCATTAAAAAAAATTGGGTGGCATGATCACTAGTGTCCCTCATATATCAGCCATTTATAGAGGCAGGAAAAATGTGACATCAAATTTAATTACTGTGTTAAATCTTGCCTAAGCACTGGGCAGATCTGGAATGAGATACTTCTTTGGTGCCATGCTCAACATTCCCTATTTCTCTCCTTCCCCAGCAATCTTCTTTCAGTGGAGATGGTGAGGTCAAGTCAAAGTTGGGGCTAAAAATGCCTTCAAAACCATTAGAGGAACAGAAAGCATCTTCTCCATGCTTCCCTGGTACTGCTCTGTCCTCCTGACCCCAAGTCTCCCTTCATCTAAAAAGTCTGAAAAAACACTCAGGAGCTTTTCTACCCTTGCCATGAACTTCACACCACAGCTTGAATGGGAAATGAGTTTTGCAAATGGGCAAGACAAATTGCAATTTGGCACGCAGAGTTAACAAACGTGGGCATGTCCCCATTCTTGAACATGTGTTCTAAATAATAAATTACAGTCAGGGAATAGAGAGGGATTTACCCATTACGGTGTGTCAGGTGGTGTGATTTGTGATTCTCTGCTAAATGAGATATATACTTTTCCATACAAAGGAGACACTGATGTGTCCAATTAAATATTTTTTATCAGATGACAATTTATGAGAAATAATAAAACAATTCTATTCCTCCTACGGCACCAAGGCAAAAATTCTTCAACAAAAAGTTCAAGGTACATTCCTTGGATTCTTCAAGAAGTGGCAGTTTGTTGTGTTCTCTAAATGTACACTAACTTATGTTGGGCTTTGTTCCTGGACATTGTAGGTGAGGCTGTCATAGAACAGCGGCCTTCTGGTACTTGAAGAGCTAGGCCCCCTTAGAGAAGGCCCCAAATTGACTCACAAATCAAGTGTATGCTCCTTAGCCTGACAATTTGAAGCCTCCATAATCTGCCCTGTTTCTATATTTCCAGCTTCATCCCAGCCTTTTTGCTTCTCTTTATGTTGATAATGCCCCGTTAGAACTCCAGGTTTTTGTCCACACCGTTCCCTGTACCTACAAGTCCTCTTCCCATCTTTGCCCAACTTCTAATGCTGGAAGTCTTCTCCAGGAAGCCTTTTTTCACCACCAGATTCCCAGCTTAGCTTCTTCCCAGCGCATCCTGGGCACACCTCTACAATAGCACTTACCACATTATGTTAAGTATTTACATGTTTCTCACTTAGTCTCCAAGATGAAATGATGTTCCCCAGGAAAAGGAGGAAGTGACACAGGGTCATTCATAGGGTGAAGACAGTAAAGATTAAAATATATGTGCATTTGTATTTTACCTGATCTTTTTTCTTTGTATATTTTATAATGGATAAAATATATAAATATAGGAATATCTATACATATATATTACAGTGTACTTATTAATACATCACGTGTGCATGAGCAATATGTTTTTACTGATGGCTCTCCTAGATTGTAGGCTTCTCCAGAGAAGAGATTGTCCCTTATCCATCTTCCAATATATTATATGTAATTTTAAAATGACTGCTGACCTAAAACCAAGATCCAAACCTTCCTCCCATCCACAGAAGACCATGAGCAGCCAGGGCACAATCACAACAACCAACTGCTCCATCCAAAGCTCCAGAAGGCCCAAAGACTCAAAAACTGAACCAGTGAGGTCAGGATAGCAGTCTGCAAGAATGTATTATTTGCTGCTGGAGATGATTTCCTTCCTTAGTAGCAGGACTCCTTCCTATTGAAAGAAGTTGTTTTAGTAGACAAAATTGGGAGAAAGTTTACTTAGGAGCTCTGGATTTAGTTTTAATGGTCAAAGATAGATTGGTTTGAAAATCTTATTGTAAAGGCACATTACAGTTATTTGGCAAAACTGGCTTTTTTTTCACTTTGCCTATTTATTGATCACAAGATATCATTTTCAATAACATCAGTCATTAAACTTTTGAATGTATTTTTTAATCTTAAATTTATTTTTATCTTTTAATAAATAATTTAACTGTAAGAGACAACCTAGAATTAAATCTGTTGCTTAAAAAAGAAAAAAATAATTATTCTAATTAGAAAAAATAAAAATTTCTACAATGGTCATTGAATGAGAATTAACTTTAGGGAAAACATTTCAGATTGCATTTTATGATATGTAAATAAAAAATTTTTATCCTATACTTTTTTAGCAAGGAAATATGATAACTTATACTTTAACAGTAACATTGAAAATACAGATGTATTTTTTATTCCTAAATAAAAATCCTTTGTATTATAACATTATAGGGTCAGGAATTAGTGCAAACATTTACATAACTTCATATCTCATCTCGACCCTAAATCAGAATTGAACTTTTTCCCTTCATTGTATCATTCAATCTGATTCACTGAAATGGCTGACATCTAACTTGCATTAAATATAGAGCTGTAATTATAAATCAAATGACTTCTCCCAAAAGACAATTTCATTCCTCAGAATGTTGTTTCCTAAAACATATGTCATGCTTTACTTCAGAAATCACAGCTTTGATTCATTCAATGTTCAAATATATAACATAGAATTTATGGTACTTTTTTGGACAATTTTAGTAAAGAGCTGGTATTATTTAAAACGTCAAGAGCACCAGTTTTGCAGATGTTATACAGATGCCTATTTCAAGCAGTATTTAACTCACAATAAATAAAAGGAATTGTTAACCAATGCAAAAATGCAGAGTTATGACTGTATAAATATAGAGTAGTATGAACCACTGGGGCCAAGTTTTCAGAGACCCAATCAGGCTTCCTTTTTATGTGCATGCGATTTCATGCCCAGAAACAAATTGCATCCATATTTGAATCTTTGCACACGCAAGTAGCCACTTGTTTCTTCATCCTTGGCAGCAAGTGGCCAAAGTGGGCTTCAGTTTGAAGGGTAGAGAGAGTGTCTGGAGTAGGGATGGGATACATATGCTCTGAGATTTTCAGAGATCTGATGAAAACTTAGCCCTTCAAAAGATTATTGAATGTAATCTCATTAGCAGAGACACATTTATGCCCTCAACATATCATTGTCCTATTAGAAAGAAAATTAACAATCTTTGCTTAAACATAGTCTCTGTCAACACAGGAACTCGCTAAGTAAATTCAGCTTTTTAAAATAAGTTCATTATAACAATCGGTTTGTGAGTTTTCCTATACGTGCTACCAAAGAGGTTGTGGGGGTGTATTTTATTTTCCACTGGTTATTTTGTGCTGACCTAGCCTAATATGATAAAAGGATAGGCAAATTGATGACTTAGAAACCTCAGTTCTGGGCCTGCCCTGTCATTAACAGCATGACCCCACTTCTGTTATTTAACTCTTTGGGCCTCAGATTGCCTATTCTGTTAAAAAAAAAAAAAAAAGAGGTGAGGGGGAGGGGAGGGAGAAAGGACCTACTCTAAGGCCTCCTCTAACTCCATCCAGTGAGATGCTACACAGCCACTCAATGTGAACCTCTCTATCATTTATCTAAGGAGGTTTGCTTGAGAAATACATCAACAAAGATTAAACTTTAGGCTGTGTCTACATCAAAGATGTGAAGGAACTTGATTATAAATGACAAACCATGCTTGCCAGAACAAAATTAGAATGAGAAAGCAAGATATATTCTGAATGAAAAAGAAATTATAAAAGAGAATTGGATGGAAAATTAAGCACTTTTGAGGAGGATAATCTGTATTTTCCCATTCAAAAACCAGCATCTCTCCTTAATTTTCTGTGTTGTTTCTTTTAGTAGCACTGTCGTTCTCTGCAACTGGAAACTTCAGAAACATCTTTCATATGTCAAACCCTCTTTTTCTCCAATATATGCAGTTGTTCTTCAGTCTCACTCCTGTCAGGCCCATCTCTTCACTGTACCTAAAGTGCCATTCCTTCCACCTCTTCAAATCTTATCTGTCCTTAAAGACCTGTTTGCATTTTATCTGCTTCATGGGCCCTTTCAAACTCTCACCTCCATGACTCTTTCTCTATTTTGAACAATTGTGCCTTTCTGAGAGTAGAGGTGGGAAAATGCGTAAAATATATATGCTGACTCTTAGGTATTAGGCAGTATGGCAGGTGCTATACATATTTTCCTTATAGAGAAGTAAATTTAATCATGAAAATATTAAGTAATTTGAACAATTTAAATAGTGAGTTCCATCCTTGGCAGCATAGTGGAATCACCAAAGAAGCATTAAAAAAAAATACTGGTGCCTGAGCTCCATCCCCATTGATTCTGGTTCAATCAGTCTGGGGTACAGTCTAGGTGTGGGAATTTTTAAAAGCTTTCCAAGTGACTCTAATAGTTAGTCAATGTTGAGGTCCACCAGGCTAGTTGGAGATAGAGGCCAGGTGTGCATGGTCTCCAAAGCCCAAACTCTTTCATTACCACACAGATATTTTTACTCCATTATGTGTTACTTGTTATTATGCTATGGTTATTCTATGTTGCATATAAATTAACACCTTCTAACCTGATTATAGATTTTTAAGTTTAGCATTATAGTTAAGAGCATGGACTCTGGAACTGACTGCCTGCCCAAATCCTAGTTCTATCACCTATTAACTAGAGGATCTCAGACAAGTTTCTGAGCCCTGGTTAAGGTGATGATAATAGGGTTGTTGGTGTTTAAATATGTTGATATATTAAGGTTTTTAGACTGTTCCTAGCATCTGGGAAGTACTGGAAAATGTTAACTATTTTAAAAATATATTAGGATATTTTAACACCAATAACACCTAACACTTTAACAGAGTATTTACTTAATGTATTAAACTTAAATCCTTCTAAAGAGTCATATGTATATGGAGACAAAAAGATTAATTTATCATTCCTGAAATTGTGTAGAAAGTAATTAGTCAATATACATTTAATAAGGCAGTTTTCTGGAATTCTCATTACATGTAAAACTCAACGAAAAGAAAAAAATTATGGTAATAAGAACAAATGAGTAGCATTACTTTTGAAGGTACAATGTCTTCAAGTTGACATGATACCCCTCAAAGTTATTGTATATTTCTTGCCTTTTCTGGAATTCATAATTTTCTCATCTCCTTTCCCACCTATTAATTATGTCTTCCAATTTCTCTCTCTTAATATACCTACACTTCTTTCTCTTTCTGTGGTCAATCAGTAAGAGTCATAAACTATATCTCCTTTCATATTTTATTATTTATGACTATTTCCACACACAAACACATTCACAATTCTAATATCCCTAAAGTCATAAATATAAAATGCACTATATTCATCTCCTAAAAATAGAAATCCTTTCCACTAAAATTCATTTAATATCAGATACCTTTATTAGCAGTACAACTAATCAGAGCCAGAATGGAAAAAGTTTTTAATTTTTTTTGCTTTTTAACTCAATAACTATCTGGGTGATATTTAGCTCCTCAATATTTTGAAGGGTAAACATATACTAGTAACATAAGCAAGACATTTAGGATAGAGGGAGTGACTATCAGTGATATCATTGTATATGTTCTCCAACAGGGAGAGAAATAACCACTCCATATTTGTTTATACAATGTACTATGTTCACACTCAATTTCTGAAAAGATGAACAAGAAAAAAACAAAAATTTTTTAAAATATTTTTCTACCACGTTGTTAATGTATCCTCTCACACTAAAAGCTAAAGTGTTTTTCATGAATGCTATTTTATTAATAAAACAGGAAAGATCTTAAATGCATAGACAATACTTATTTTTATAAACATTTGCTAAAGCTTGGGACCTACATTCTGTCAGAACTCTGTTAGTAACAAAAGATGAATACAACATTGCAAATGTGCCTTAAATACATTATTCCATTATATCCTTACACCAATCCTGTGAGAAGAACAGTATACACCTCATCTAACAGATGAAGAAATCCAGGCAACAGTTAGAAAGAGGTGAAGAGATTCACACCAAAAATGCCATCAATCAAATCGAAGAACGCTAATCTTCAAAATAATAAATTATCAGCATACTGAAGTAGTTCTCTTGTGTCTCAAATCTCTTGAGGGCAGGAAATAGATGTATTATACTATTGGACTTAGAACCTATGCATGTGTTAGGCTAATAAATATTTGAGACTAACTGCCAATTTGGGGGGCTCCCAATTTATTAATGCTTTGGTCCTACTGACGTGCCCAACATACTGTTTAAAAATAAGGTAATGATTGAGTAGTACTTAGATTTTTAATAAGTATGTAGTTTCATGGAACAGAGCTTATACTTGATTTCTGCATGAAACGTGCTATTCCAGATCATTACTTAATGTTGCTATTCTATTTGATTTGCAGGAAGCCATACCTTCATTGTTCCACTAGATTTAATTGATAAGGATGGTCTTACTGTAATTTCTGTAATGGTGTCCATAGCTGAAATTTAAAGTTACATGCAAAATATAATTTCACCAGTAGAAACAGAACCAAAAAAACTTTTGCCATCTATTCCAGGCCAGTGGATTGTGCCTTGCCTTAGCTGTTCAGACAACAGGACGTGTGACTGGAGAGAAATAACCTGGCAGCCCCACAACTGCCAATATGGTGTCCTAACTAAGCCTCAACTCCAGCAGTGCCTAGGAGGAAGGAAGGTAGGTTCTGGATCTAGAGGGTTGAAACCTTTAATGTATGCCACCTGAAGTACTTAAAGTCATACTGTTGTATCTACTAGACCAATTCCTGCTGTCTCACAGCAGAGGAAAACCAACTGAATACAGTTTGGTTTTTTGAATCATGTATAGATGTTATCATAGAATAGCCTCAACAATTCCTGCTCCAAATGTTCAGTTTTCTCGAAGTAAGTCTATTTGACAGATGGAGGATATTAAAGTCATGTCCTATGCTGACCCGATTGCATGCTGTTTTCTCAGCACAAATTGGTAGGAGCTTGCCACGTCAACTGACAGTTGGCAGTTGAGAGCAGCTGGCCTTGTCAACTGCAGCTCTGGCAGGCACTGCTGTGAAAACAGACATCTGCAGCTCAGCACAGGAAATCAAGAGGTCCTGCATGCAAGACTCACTTCTAGAGCTTTCCAAGTGCATGGCATTGTTTTTACGCACTAACCTTACTGATCTTCTTTCACATTCCTGGGCAGGTCTCACATGGACCTCACTAGGCTGATTTTTCCTTTAGTGAGGCTTCTAAGCTGATTTCTGGGACATGCAGTGTCTTCTTGCTAGGCATGCTCTGACTAGGTCTAGTCTGGCAAAACACTCGGATATGCAAAATGGGCACATAGACTGAAATGCTTGGTTAACGTCAAGTAAGTAATCCTTAACCCGATTTTCAAAGTGCTTTTTATTAGACAGATGTTTCCTTATACATTGTTTGTTAGCTCTCACACATGAACAAGACTTATTTCAAAAACTGATTTTCACAAAGCTCTATTAATACACATAGAAAAAAAGCGCTGGGCAGAAAGTATGCCAATTTCCTACTAGCAAATGGTTAAAGAACAGTAACAGGAGGTGAGGGGCAGGGTGGGAAGATGGACATCTTCTTCATAGTGATTTCAATATAAATGTTCCAATTTTCATAATTGAGAATATCTCTAAAGATCAATCAGCAGCGTTAGTTATTTTTTTAAAAAAGAAGAAAATCATTTAGAAACTTATATTGCAGTGTTAATTGAGCATTGACTTTGTGCAAGAAACTATGCTAACTTTCTTACACTTTAAATGCCACCAGATCGTAAGCTTCATGAGGGCAGGGAATGTGTTTAATCCACTGCCATAATCTCGTTGTTGAGTACAATTTTTGACACAGAATAGTAACTTAATAAATATTTGTTGAGTAAATGAATTAAATTGTATTTATTCCTAATCACAGCTAAGGTAGATGTTATCATATCTTTTTTCTACTTAAGATAATTAAAGCTCAGAGAGATTAATTCACTGATGATAATACATATATGGGAGTGGCTACTCCACAGGCATATATGTATATGTATATATATATTTTGAGATGGAGTCTTGCACTGTCGCCTGGGCTGGAGTGCAACAGTGCGATCTCAGCTCACAGCAACCTCCACCTCCTGGGATAAAGCGATTATCTTGTCTCAGCCTCCCAAGTAGCTGGGATTACAGGTGCCCCCCGACCATGCCCAGCTAATTTTTTATATTTTTAGTAGAGACAGGGTTTCACTATGTTGGCCAGGCTGGTCTCAAACTACTGACCTCTTGATCAACATGCCTCACCCTCCCAAAGTGCTGGGATTGCAGGTGTGAGCCACTGCACCAGGCCCTCCACAGGCATTTTAAACCATCAACTTGGATAATCCAGCCTCCATATACTGTAAATGTTGCGCTGGGAGCAATGGCAATAGCTGTTGCCACACAGCCAGACTTCTCTAAACTCAGAATACCATTCTGACCTCAGAATTTAGAATGTTCATAAAAATTCCAAGAAGCTGTCACAGTCTATTAACCTGAAAAGCAGTAGTTGTTCATTTAATTTCCTCACTAAATTCTGCGGCTTTGGACATTACATGTCTTGTTTATCAGTCTCATTTTCTTCATCTGTAAAATAACCCTCTGTGGTAGATTGATCAACTTTGTAAAAATCTAAAGGGCCTCTTCCCTGTTTGTCTTAGCTCAAGCTGCTTTAATAACATACCGTAGATTGGGTGGCTTAAACAACAGACACTTACTTCTCATAGTTCTGGAGGTTACGGAGTCCTCGATCAGGGTGCCAACATGGTCAGATTCTTAGGATAGCCCTCTTCCTGGCTTCTGTTGGCTGCCTTCTGGCTTTGTCATCACACAGCAAAGAGAGAAAAAGTGTTTCAGTCTCTGACTTTTCTTATAAGGAAATGAATCCCATCATAAAGCCTCTATTGTTATGACCTTATCTAAACACAGTGACCTCCCAAAGACCTCTACCTCCGAATAGCATCACATTGGAGATGAGTTTCAACATGTCAATTTGGAGAAAACGTAAACATTCAGCCCACGACATTATTTTTACTAATTTCTAGGCTGATTATTAGTAACCCTACACAGTAGTGGTTAAAAAAAGATCATTTTTCATACTTGTTAATGAGAGAGAGTATTGCAAGTTCTGAAGGAACTTGCATGCTCAGAAACTCAAATTTGCCAGCACACTGCCAACAGGACTACATAATCTGATTTATTTATCAAGATACTAATTTATTCTGTATGCAAAACGGAAACATTATCCATTTTTAACAGAGAAGTGGCACAACCAGAATTAGAAAGGCCATCCCTTTTTAATTTTATTTTATGTCCTCTTGAGAGTCTCCAGTAGTATGGAGACTCTCTAGGGGAAATAAAATTAGATGCTAGGGAGGCAGAGGCTGTTTAATGGGAAAATTCCAACATGTGTCATTGAGGAGGCAAAGCAATTATAGACTATATCCAGAATAATCCCATTGATGTAAAAACCAGTGCATACATACAAATATGTTTGCATACATAGAGAATTTCTTGAAGTAACAAACAGTTGAGAGTAATTACATAGATGGAGAGGATTGAGAGAGGAGTAGGGTGCAAAATGAAAATACAGGATCCTGTGTTCAAAATTTATTAAGTTTCAAGACTACAGTAGAACAAAAGGTGAACAAGGTGGCCAATGACATAGCCAAGAAATGCCTGAGAGAGATCAAGGTTTCAGGTAAACCAACATTTGAACAGATCTTTGGAGAGAAAATGCCAAGAGCAGATGGCAACGCAGATGCTGAGGCTGAGGAGGGAGGAGGCTGGTAACCCTGTCCAGGGTATCCAAACACTGGGGCTAGTTCCCACCCCTGAATGGATTCCTGGCTACAGTGGGGCCAGCATACCCCATGGACATTTGAGCTGATAGAGGAATCTATCCAGAGAGTAGACAGAGATGGTACTTCAGCCAGTGGAGAAATAGGAGCCTTAGTGCATGGCACATCTCTGGTGGAACCTGGCTATAGGTACCCATCCCCCAAGGTTCCCTATCTTCCTCCAAGAAGTTTTAGCCTCAGCCTACTGCTTGGCTAGAAGAAAATGTGTCCAACTTCACCACAGGACTGGAGCACATCTGTTCTGCAGGCCCTCTTGCCCACTCTGCCTGGCTGCTCTGCAGGAGCTTGTGCACAGCAGCCTCCACTGCACAGCTGGATGCTTTGTTCTACCTGATTATGTTCCTGATGACCTGGGAGCACTTTAGATTCCCCTAGCACACCTGGAACCTAATTCCGAGGGTCCAAAGGATAGAGTCACTAGCTGATCCTGGTGCCCAAGGCTGCAATGTGCAACTCAAGAGTGCTGAGCCAAGATCTGTGGCCAGCACTCAAGTGGGAAAGAAATCCACACACTCTCAGAGCGCTGAGAAGGATGAGATGTGTGATTTCATGGGCTGGAACAGAAACAAGGCATGCCTCCCTCCACAGGACCAGCCTGGAAAGAATGTGGCCTATCTCCTTGCCTTAGCCTCTGTTCAGGGAACCCCACATCTTGGAATACCTAACAAAAGAAATGCAGACACAGTGCCAGTGATTAAAAGGGGCTCCCCTAAGGTGTAGGAGCAAAACTAATGAGGGGAGGTCATCTCTCTCCCCACCACACTACAGAGCATGGCTACAAACTTGAGTAAATACAGAGGAGCCCTGTGGCTGAGTGAGGGCCTAATACTCATTACTCTTATGTGCCATCTACTGGATCATAGCCCAAACTGCAACACCAAAAGCATTTTGCTAATATAACACCCTGTGAAACAACAACAACAAAAAGCCACAAATAAAGATGCTGTACAGAGCCTTGGCCCTTTGAAATCATCCAGAAATAAAGCCAAGTGACTATACTCCACTTACACCACAGTTAAAGAAGCACCAAACCTCCCAGATAATAAAAAATCAGCCCAAGAACTCTGGCAATTTAAAAGCCAGAGTGTCCCCTTACCTCCAACTGAGTCCACTAGCTCCCAGCAATGATTCTTAACAGCATAAAATGACTGAAATGATAGACATAGAATTCAGAATATGGATATCAAAGAAACTCATCAAAATTCAATAGAAAGTTGAAACTCAATCCAAGAAATCCAGTGAAACGATCCAAGAGTTCAAAGATAAAATTGCCATTTTAAGAAAGATTCAAATTGAACTTCTACACTTGAAAAATTTCACCGTAAGAATTTCATAATACAATTAGAAGTATTAACAGCAAAATAGACCAGGCTGAGGAAAGGACTCAAAGACTGGTTCTTTGAATCAACTCAAACAAAAATAAAGAAAAAAGACTTTTTAAAAAATTAAACAAAATCTCTAAGAAATATGAGACTATATAAAGAGAACAAATCTGAAACTCATTGGCATCCCTGAGAGGGAAGAGAGAATAAACAACTTGTAAAATACATGATAATATAGTTCATTAAAATTTTCCTAATCTCATGAAAGAAGTTGACATGAACATTCAAAATATATAGAGAACTCCAGCTAGATACTATATGAGACGACCATCCCCAAAGAACATACTCATCAGATTCACTAAGGTCATTACAAAAGAAAAAATCTTAAAGGCAGCTAGAGAGAAAGGTCATGTCCCATACAGAAGGAACCCCATTAGGCTAGCAGCAGACCTTTCAGCAGAAACCTTATAAGCCAGAAGAGATTAGGGGCCTATTTTCAGCATCCTTAATGAAAAGAAATTCTAACCAAGAATTTTCTATCCTGCCAAAATAAACTTTATAAGTGGAAGAGAAATAAAATCCTTCTCAGATAAGCAAACACTGAGGGAATTTGTTTCAAATAGATCACCAGCATTAAGAGGTCGTTAAGGGAGAACTAAACATGGATCAAAAGAACAGCACCTGCTACTACAAAAACACACTTAAGAATATAGCTCACTGGCACTATAAAGCAACTACACAGTCTAGTCTATATAACAACCAGCTAATAACATGATGACAGGATCAAAATCTCACATATCAATACTAACCCTGAATGTAAATGGGCAAAATGACATATTTAAAATGCACAGAGTAGCAATCTGGGTAAAAAGGTAAGACCCAACCATTGTTGTCTTCAAGAGCCCCGTCTTGGTGTAAGAACACCCACAGGCTCAAAGTAAAGGGATGAAGAAAGGTATACCATACAAACAAAAAAGAGCAAGAGTTGCTATTTTATAATAGATAAAATAGACTTTGAACCAATAAAAATTAAGAAGGATAAAGAAAGGCATTATATAATAATAAAAGGTAAATCCAACAAGGAGATTTAATTATCCTAAATCTTTACACACCAAATATTGGAACACCCAGATTTATAAAACATGTTTTTGTTGGCCTATGAACAGATTTAGACACAATAATAATGGGAGACTTTAATACACCACTGACAGCATTAGACAAATCTTCAAGGGAGAAAATTAACATTTTAAATGTTCTGGACTTAAAATCAACATTTGACCAATTGGACCTAATAAACATCTACAGAATACTCCATTCAACAACCACAGAATATATATTCTTCTCATCTACTCATGGAACATATTCTAAGATTGACCACAGGCTTTAACATAAAGCAAATCTCAATAGATTAAAAAAAAATGGAAATCATACCAAGCACATTATCACACCACAGTACAATAAAAACAGAAGTCAATATCAAGAAGATCTCTCAAACCTTCCCAAATTTATGGATATTAAACAACTTTCTCCTGAATAACTTTTGGGAGAACAATGAAATTAAGGCATAAATTTAAAATTTGTTTGAAATTAATAAAAATAGGAACTCAATTATCAAAATCTCTGGAATGCAACTAAGGCTGTGTTAAGAAGAAAGTTTATAGCACTAACTATCTTCATCAAAATGTAAGAAAGATCTCAAATTAACAATTTAACTTTGCACCTAAAGGAATTAGGAAAAAAAGAACAAACTAACCCAAAACCTAGCAGGAGAAAATAAATGACTAATGTTAGAGAAGAACTGAACAAAACAAAGATGTAAAAATTCATACAAAATATCAATGAAAGCAAAAGTGGGTTCTTCAAAAAGATAAGTAAGATTGATAGACTGCTAACTAGATTAACAACAAAAGAAGAGAGAGCAAAATAAGTACAATCATAAATGACAAAGATATTACAACTGATCCCCTAGAAATACAAAAGATCCTCAGAGAACACTATGAACAACTCTATGTGCACAAATTAGAAAATCTAGAGGAAATGGATAAATTCCTAAAAACACACAAACTCCCAAAACTGAAAATGAAGAGAACAAAACTTTGAATAGACCAATATTGAGCTCTGAAATTGAATCAGTAATAAAAAACCTACCAACCAAAACAAGACCTGAACCAAATAGATTAACAGCCAAATTATCCCAGATATGCGAAAAAGAATTTGTACCAATGCTACTGAAACTATCCCAAAAAATCAAGGATAAGGGATTCTCCCCTAACTCATTCTATGAAGTTAGCATCAGCCTGATACCAAAATCCAGCAGAGTCACAGTGAAAAAAGAAAACTTCAGGCCAGTTTGCCTGATGAACATAGATGCAAAGATTTTCAACCAAATACTAGCAAACCAAATTCAGCAGCACATCAAAAAATTAATACAGTGCAATCAAGTAGGCATTATTCCTGGGATGCAAAGCTGGTTCAATGTATGAAAATCAGTAAATATGATTCACCACATAAACAGAATGAAAGCAAAAAGCCACATAATCATCTCAATAAATACAGAGAAAGCTTTTGATAACATTCAACATTCCTTCATGATAAAAACTCTCAACAGACTAAACATCAATAGAAAGAACATATTTCAAAATAACAAGAGCCATCTATGAGAAACCCACAGCCAACATCATACTGAATGGGCAAAAACTGGCACTATCATCCTTGAGAACTGGAACAAAACAAAAATATCTATTCTTACCACTCCTATTCAACACAGTACTAGAAGTCCTAGCAAGAGCAATCAGGCAAGAAAAAGAAATAAATGGCATCAAAATAGGATAAAAAGTAAAATTATCTCTCTTTGTTAATGATGGTTCTGTACCTAGAAGATCCTAGAGACTGCCAAAAGGATCTTAGAACTAATAAACAACTTTAGTGAATCTGTAGGATACAAAATCAATGTATAAAACACAGTAGCATTTCTGTACACTAATAGTGTTCAGGCTGGGAGTCAAATCAAGAACACAATCCTATTTACAGTAGCTACAAAGAAAATGAAATACCTAGGAATACAGCTAAGCAAGGTAGTAAAAGATCTCTATGAGTATAACTTCAAAATACTACTGAAAAAAGTCAGAGATGACATAAATAAATGGAAAAAGCTTACATGTTTATGGATCAGAAGAATTAATATTGTTAAAATGGCCATACTGCCCAAAGAAATTACAGATTCAATGCTCTTTCTATCAAACTACCAATGTCACTTTTCATTTATAACATTCATATAGAACCAAAAAAAGAGCCCTGATAGTCAAAGCAATCCTAAGTAAAAAAAAAAAAAAAAGCAAAGCTTATGTCAGAGACATAACTATCCAACTTCAAACTATACTATAAAGCTGCAGTAACCAAAACAGCATGGTATTGATACAAAACCAGACACATAGACAAATGGAACAGAATAGAAAACACAGAGATAAAGCTGCACATCTACAATCATCTGATCTTTAACAAGGCCAGCAGAAGCCAGCAATGGTAAAAGCCTCTTTATTCGATAAATGGTGCTGGGTAACTAGCTAGACATATGGAGAAGAATTAAACCAGACCTTTACTTTTCATCATATACAAAAAAAATTTTGAGATGTATTAAAGATTTATATATAAGAACTCAAACTATAGAAATCCTAAAAGAAAAACACAGTAAGATACCATTTCACACAAGTCAGAAGGACTATTACTGAAGTCAAAAAACAACAGATGTGGGAGAGGCTACAGAGCAAAAAGGACGCTTATACACTGTTGGTGGAAATGTAAATTAGTTCAGCCACTGTGGAAAGCAGTTTGGAGATTTCTCAAAGAACTTAAAACAGAACTCTCATTTGACCTAGAAATCTCATTACTGGGTATATACCCAAAGGAAATAAATTGTTCTGCCAAAAGATACATGCACTCCTATGTTCATCACCACACTATTCACAATAGCAAAGACATGGAATCAACCTACTTGCCCTTCAATGGTGAACTGGATAAAGAAAATGTAGTACATCTATACATACCATGGAACACTACACAGCCATAAAAAGTACAAAATTATGTCCTTTGCAGAAACATGAATGCAACTGGAGACCATAATTCTAAGCAAATTAACACAGAAGCAGAAAATCAAATAGTGCATTTTCTCACTTATAAAAGAGAGCTAAACATTCAGCACACATGGACATAAACATAAGAACAATAGACGCTACAGACTACTGGGGAGGAAGCGGAGGGGCTATGGGTGGAAAAATTACCTACTGGGTACTGTGCTCACTATCTGCACGACGGGATCCATATACCAAACCTCAGCATCATGCAATATACTCATGCAGCAAACTTGCACATGTACCCCCATATCTACAATAAATATGGAAGTTTGTCGGGGAAAAGACAGCAGAAGAGCAACAAACTAAGCACAAGACCAAGACCATTCAAAGCGTGTGGCCCTGCAAGACTGCCCAGGTCACATGCTCATGAAGCCAGCTTGGGTGGTAAAGCATAGTTGGTTAAGCATGAAGAGATATTTTTAAATATTTCTGCATGATTTTCATTTTTGCAATGTGTGAGCATTGTGTTCTTAAGCTAAAAATCTGTATTTGAAGAGATTGTATAAATTAAAACCAACGCAGAGGCAGTGGAAATGCAGAGGGGAGAGCCTGAGACAGATATTTTTTATTCAGAATCACAGGAGTTAGCCATAAACAGTCAGGTGCATACACTCATATTTCACACAACACAGAGATAATTGTGTTAACATTCACAAATGCAACTATGACTAGCATTTATTTTTAAAAAGCTTCACTTATGAATAGAAGAAGGTGAGCAAAGGGTTTTCCTGGTACATCTATTTCTTACTTTTCATGAGAATAATAAAAATATACAAAACAATCCTGTAATTTTTCTCTTTCATTACTAAGACAATAAATTGACATTCTACCCAGAACTTCCTATAATCACCACTCCACTCCAAAGACAAATAAATGTTAAAGCATAAGTTACAAAAATAGAAATACAGGTAATATATTTTATTTCTTAAACACATTATATGCTGACATTTTTTACTTCTCTTCCTACCATGTCATATATTCAGTGAAAGAAACATTATTTGGGCAACATTATACAGAAATTTCTTCCACATATACATAAGGACAGCAGGGTATTAATGGAGTAGGAAGAGCCTCAAACGGGCAATCAGGAAGCCTAAGCTACAGTTCTGATCCCACCAGACGAAGTGATTCTTTTATTTATTAAACCCATCAGATTAACTCTGTTGCCCCATAACAGAAATACTGCAATATCAGTTACCCTAACATGTTACCACAGAGTAGAGTCCAACTGAGCACTTAACCAACTTAACTTCTGAATATTTTTCACAACTTTTTTGATATTATGTTATTCATTCATTCAGTGTTTGTTGAACCAAACATCTGTTCTAGGAGCACACATGTAATCCTTCAAGGTGCTCAATCTCTAGTGGAAGAACACAAATGAGCAAACTGATCATTGCAATATAGGATGATAATTGCAACAGTAGAGAGAAAAATAGAGGTGGGCACTGGATCAAGAGTACAAAGATCTGGAAAAGTTGCCAGAAGGAAATTGCCTGAGCAGACTGATGTTTGCAGTTAGAGGCAATCTATGAATCACATTACTTTGAAAGAGGTTAGTTGAACTAGAAAAAAATACAGATATTTATTTTTTTCCAAAAGCATCTACTATGAGAATCCTATCACTCAAGCCTCATGCTGTCTTTGATTTCCTACCTACTGGAGGGAACAGACAATGGAGTGCTAAGAAGGCAGGAACTACACAGGTGAGAAAGCACTAGAGAAGATTCTGAGATTCTCATTTCAGTGTGCGACAGTTCACCTACCTTGAATTACCTAAAGACACAGTTTTTAATGATATAGTTGCTTTCCTGAAGACTTTCAATTAATACATAAAATTCGAATTTTTAACAATGAGACTCAGGAGTTTCACTGTTGCCAGGAATAAGTAGTTCAAAATATTGTGCTACAAAAACTTTATTTTCAGTGCCAATTACATCACATCACAGCAAGCTTCTACTTTGGGAACATATTAAAGTGAATTGTCTTTCTCTGAAGAACTGAATTAAAAGGCAAAAAAATTTGGCCAGGGCATTAGGTATTAGAAAGTTAGGCTTTCAAATAGTGCTCTGCTTTCTTTAGAATCTCCAAGTAGTAATTTCTCTCAGTTGAATTTCCTCGTGTTGTTATTGTGACCTTTTATATCTTTTCTCTACTGTTTTACATTGATGAATGCCAAGAATGTACTTGCAAATACAAGCCCACCTGCCTATAGGGAAGAACAAGACACAAATCAGTGGAGATCTGAAGAGGTGTTCAAGCTTCTAGTAATTTTGCCCAGGAATCTAACCACACTTAATGGCCTATGAGCGACATCATACAGTCATTTGTCTTTATTTCAGCAATGTGAACAGGAGGCTGATCTTGGGTGGAAAGTTGGAACAAGTTTTTCCTCTGAGCATTTGTATCCCCTGTTTTTGTGTGTGTGTAGGAAGATTAGATGAATGTGGGACACTTTTTAACTCTAAATGTTTCAATTAATTTCATTTGTAGATTTATTTCACTTATAGGTTTTTGTATATGGGCGTGGGTTTTGTAATATCAATTTTTTTGAATTAAAGGAAAATCAATTGAAAAAAGCAAGCTATGTATTCAATGATACTTTCACACATTTCTTTAAATAGATACCTCTTTATAAACGCTGAATGGAACACAAAAAATTATGAGAACATAATTTTGTAATCACATTGTGAAATATATAGGAAATAGTTTAGAAATATGACAATCAAATTTACAACTGCAAAAACTTAGAAGCCTGACCTAACTGAATTAAACAAGCCCTTATTCTGTTTGTCTGTGGAAAACAGTTCAGAATTTAAACCAGTAATAAAATATCTGAGAGGAGAGTGCAATTAAGAAAGGGAAATATAAAAAGGCAATATTTACGAAAACTACTTAAACTCAGCTGTTAAAACAGGGAATGTAACTGAAAATTTTAAGTAATGTTTTCATATTAAGTAGTGTCTTAGACTTAAAGGTGTTTAAATTTTCAAAGTGTGGCTAATTTATAATAATATGTTCTGACTAATATGTGAATTCCATTATGGTTATGTAATTCATTGTTGCCTGTCAGTTTTAATAAATGGGCCATATACAAGGAAAGAGTGCAACTCACTCTTACCAGGAAATGGTGACTTACACATAATGCCCTCCTTCAATATTCAATAAATACAACAACAATCCAGAGATAATGGCAATATAGACAAATAATTTTGTTCCAAGCAGCTAGAAGAGCTATATCTAATTGATGTTATACAGTTGTTTGCTTTGCTTTTTTTTTGTTTGTTTTTTTGCCAAATTTGATGTCTGAGAATGATTTGCCTAAGTGTCAATCTTATATTTGTTTTTTACTACAAACATCAATTTGGCTGCTCATCTATATACAACTTAATTAAAATGCAAAATTGGAAAACATTTATTGTAACCACATCAAATTTCACAGAAAGATGCTGTATTGATCTAGATTTTCATCATGATGTAAATATCATTAGCCATCTGATTAGTCTCAGCTTTATATTAAAACTGAACCACCCTTTGCATCATTTAGAAATGGTTATTTATCTTAGGACATCAGTGGTTTTCGACCTTAAGGCTCATCAGAATCCCTGTAGAGCTTTCCAAATACATGGGTCATGCTTGGCTCTGGACTAGATGTAACAAATAAGACTCCTCCTCACCTCATTTTTATTTCCTTTATTTATAACAATGTGAAAGGTCTCCAGTAAACAGGCATTACCTGGATTCATGGACAATTAGCTCCGACTACACTCCTCTATAACTTCCCTTTTTGGAAGGTTCTAGTGGGTTCCTGTTAGCTAGGCTCAGTCTTGTGTTGAAATCTACGTGCACTTTATTGGATCCAGAGAAATGCTACCCCTTCTGTAAATATTAATGATTGATCTGATACAGGAGGGAAGAAAGGAAAAAGGAAAATTATTTCAATTTTTTTTCTTTTTCTTTTCTTGTATATTGATACTACATATTCCCATTTTTCTTCCTGCCTCAACACATCAGAAGACTCTGAGAAGCTAACAAGCTTCACTACCTTTGTATTGACTCAACCTAGAGAGCCACCAAATCTCCTTTTATTTCCAGCTTGATTCTCTAACTATGTCCTGGTTACTTTTGGTGATGCTGGAGAAAAGAGATTATGGATTAAAATATTTAAAAGTCTAAGTATTATCATTGTTAGCTCCCTCCATGATGGAACAAATGAGATAAAAATCATTTTATTGTACATTTAAATTAAAAATTTCCAAAGTCTTGTTTGTATTTTTACCAATAAATGATATTTCTTGATATTATTTGTCTTAGGAAAACAACTTCTCAAAATAGAAGACCACTCAGGCATCACACAAATTAAAATTTAGCCTTTCAAATACTTCCCACTTCTGCTAATTCATAGTTGAAAAAATCTGAACAGAGGGTTTAGTTTTTCCCCAGGAAGACTTAGCATGTAGGAGAATGTGGTAGAGAATAGCTAAGCATTCATCAAAGCACACAACTTGACTATATTTTTCAGTGTCCCTTGACATTAGGTATATGGCCATAAGACTGAATTCTATCCAATGGAATGTGATCAGCAATGATGTGGCCAGCTTCCAGTGCTGGCCCATAGAAAATCTGACAGCACCTTTTTCCCTTCCTTCAGTTGAGTATCAACGTACAGAAAGTCCCTGGAAGCCATAATTGAAGACACAGTCCAGTTATCCTGGGACCCTAAATGACCATATATAAACTTGCCTAGAATCACTTGGACTATATTTCTGAGAGAGAAATAAACTTTAATTGGGTTTGAGCTATTGCAAATTTTTTCAGCTGTTATAGCACTTAGCTTATCTCACCTAATACAGGAACTATGCAACTGAGAAATTGGAAATAAAAACAAAGATAATAAAACCATTGTATGTTTTTTAATAAGACTACTGATATAGTTTGGATGTTTGTTTCCTCCAGATCTCATGTTGAAATGTAATCCCCAATGTTAGAAGTGGGACCTATTGGATGGTGTTTGGGTCATGGGGATGGATCCTTCATGAAGAGCTTGGTGTCTTCCCCACAGTAATTACTCACAATAATTAGTGAGTTATCGCTTGTTAGTTCACATGAGAGCTGGTCATTTAAAAGAGCCTGCCATCTCTCTTGCTCCCTCTCTTGCCATGTGACATGCCTGCTCCCTCATTACTTTCTGCCATGAGTAAAAGCTTCCTGAGGCCCTACCAGAAATCAAGCAGATACTGGTGCCATGATTGTATAGCCTGCAGACCTGTGAGACAAATGAATCTCTTTTCGTCATAAATTACACAGTCTCTGGCTTTCTTTATACCTATAAACACACACACACACACACACACACACACACACACACACACACACATATAATTGCACTTTAGGTTCTGGGGTACATGTGCAGAACATGCAGGATCATTGCATAGGTACCTACATGGCAATGTGATTTGCTGCCTCCATCCTCCACATCACCTATATCTGGCATTTATCCCCATGTTATCTCTCCCCAACCTCCCTACCCACTGCTGTCTCTTCCCTATTCCCCCCCAACAGACCCCAGTGTGTGATGATCCCCTCCCTGTGTCCATGTGTTCTCATTGTTCAATACCTGCCTTTGAGTGATAACATGCAGTGTTTGATTTTCTGTTCTTGTGTCAGTTTGCTGAAAATGATGGTTTCCAGATTCATCCATGTCCTTACAAAGGACAAAAACTCATCATTTTTTGTGGCTGCATAGTATTCCTTGGTGTATATGTGCCATATTTTCCTTGTTCAGTCTATCATCAATGGGCATTTGGGTTGGTTCCAGGTATTTGCTATTGTAAACAGTGCCACAATGAACATAGGTGTGCATGTGTCCTTATAATAGAATGATTTGTAATCCTTTGGATACATACCAGATAATGGGATTGCTGGGTCAAATGGAATTTCTATTTCTAGGTCCTTGAGGAATCACCACACTGTCTTCCACAATGGTTGAACCAATTTACACTCCCACCAACAGTGTAAAAGTGTTCCTATTTCTCCACATCCTCTCCAGCATCTGTTGTCTCCTGATTTTTTAATGATTACCATTCTAACTGGCATGAGGTGGTATCTCAATGTGGTTTTGATTTGCATTTTTCTAATAATCAGTGATGATGAGCATTTTTTCATATGTTTGTTGGCCTCATAAATGTCTTCTTCTGAAAAGTGTCTGTTCATATCCTTTGCCCACTTTTGAATGGGTTTCTGTGTTTTTTTCTTGTAAATCTGTTTTAGTTCTTTGTAGATTCTGGATATTAGCCCTTTGTCAGATGGGTAGATTGCAAATATTTTTTCCCATTCTGTTGGTTGCCAGTTCACTCTAATTATTGTTTCTTTTGCTGTACAGAAGCTCTGGAATTTAATTAGATCCTACTTGTCTATTTTGGCTTTTGTTGTCATTGCTTTTGGTGTTTTAGTCATGAAGTCCTTGCCTATGCCTATGTCCTGAATAGTTTTGCCTAGGTTTTCTTCTAGGGTTTTTATGGTGTTAGGTCTTATGTTTAAGTCTTTAATCCATCTGGAGTTCATTTTAGTGTAAGGTGTCAGGAAGGGGTCCAGTTTCTGCTTTCTGCACATGGCTAGCCAGTTTTCCCAACACCATTTATTAAACAAGGAATCCTTTCCCTATTGCTTGATTTTGTCAGGTTTGTCAAAGATGGTTGTAGATGTGTGGTGTTGCCTCTGAGGCCTCTGTTCTGTTCCATTGGTCTATATCTCTGTTTTGGTACCAGTACCATGCTGTTTTGATTACTGTAGTGTTGTATACTTTGAGGTCAGGTAGTGTGATGCCTCTGGCTTTGTTCTTTTTGCTTAGAATTATT
>CAUYLG010004470.1:0-13702 GCA_963573385.1 Cacajao melanocephalus | reverse complement strand
TTGATGATTTTTGCCTTCACCTAATATTCTATGTCCATGAATTCTAGCATCAAGTTCTTGTATTTTAAAACATTGAGTTGTTATATTTCATCAGACTTCAGTTTTGTAACAAGAAATAATTATTAAAATCTGTTTATCTTTATATGTTTAACCCCCAGCTATTTGGCCTCATTAAAGAAACTCATATTTCCACTGATGCTAGCCTTCTGCCAGAATGTTTTCACCGCAATTCTACAGCTTCAAGTGTAATTTCGATTTTGATGCCATTTTACCATTACATAGGTAGCAGCTCACTTTCTATTATTCTCTTTCTCAGGATCCTTTTTATTTCATTTTGTATCTTCTCTATCCTCTACTACAGTATAAGCTCAAATGGGACAGTTACAGTTATGATAAACCTACTCTGTAAGTTTGTCATGAAATTCTCATGACCTAGCATATCTGGTACATGGTAGGCATTCAGAAATATTTGTGGAATCAACTCATGAACTGAATACTGAAGTCTAAAACATAAAGAATAGATGGTAAGAAAGTAAAGGATGCTTCCTTTTTTGAATTGTGAGAGAAAAAATGAAAATGACAAAATAACTATACTTTTTTTTCTGGCAATCAATTGCCTTAAGTCCAAATCAGGTTTACACATGACTTGATTGTACAGAAAATAGTGACCTAGCAAAAACAATAGTCAATAATAGCAAAGAGGCTGCTGAAACACAGCAGCAACCTCCACTGTTTAGACACCAGTCTCAATTAATTCAAAAGTTTAGAAGAAAAAGTTTATTAAATAGTGGTGATAAAACTTAGCATGTCCAGCATATTAGGGAGAAATGATTCACTTTGGGTAAGGTGGGCATAGAACAGAGCTGATAAAGACCCAGAAAGGAAGATTAAAAGACAATGTGATTAAAATGGCTTGTTATACCAGCAAAGTGTATATTATTACCCCATTTACTTGCCCTTAAAATTAGAATCCTTTTCTAATAACAAAGTTATCTAAAATAAACACTCAAAAATAGCCTGAGGATTGTATTGTATATCATGAGCCTCTACTTCCCTGAAATAATTACTTTACTGAGCCCTCCCCTCAATACAAAATCCCTAAAGCCAGCAACAATCTAATCAACAGGTTTGTAATAACTTTTAGAAATTTAAGTGTAATAAATATGAAGAGGCCTGATTTATGTTTCATTTCCCAGATGCAAAGACTAGTACAATTCTGCATCCCCCCAAGTAACAAACATTGCTTCCTGCTTTTGTACATCATTTGAAAATTGCTTAACTCACCCTCTCACCCGAGGATAAGGAGGAGAGAGGGCTGATTATGTTTCAACATGTATGACATAAAATGCTTTTAGGTAGCTCATCGTGGGAACATAGGGTGGCATATTGGATTAGCAGCCCCAGGAGAAATCGAGCCTCACAGGATTTGTTCTCTTTTGTCTCAACACCTCATGTAGATTCTCATGATAAGGCTTTTCTGTAATTCCTAGTAGACCAGTGCTCTTCCGCATGGTTAGTGATGGTAACTCTATTATCCACATTTCTTCTTGCCCAATCTCATGTACCAGAGATGTTCTTCTCTTTAGTCAGATCCTACCCATACTACAGCATCTGCATGCGCAATTTACCATCAACATACTAGTTAAACAATTTATATTAAACTAATAACAACAGATACCACATTTGATCTTAGCCAGAAGGTCGAGAAGTGATTAAACACTAGATAAATTAACTATGGCCTGGGCATGGCAGCTCATGCCAGTAATCCCAGCACTTTGGGAGGCAGAGGTGGGTGGATCACCTGAGATCAGGAGTTTGATACCAGCCTGGCCAACATGGTGAAACTCCATTTCTACTAAAAATACAAAAAATTAGCTGGGCGTGGTGGCATGCACCTGTAGCCCCAGCTACTCAGGAGGCTGAGACAGGAGAACTGCTTGAACCTGGGAGGAGAAGGTTGCAGTGAGCCGAAATCATACCACTGCACTCCAGCCAGAGTGACAGAGCAAGACTCCGTCTCAAAAAAATAAATAAATAAAATGAAATATGGATTGCCTAATTATTTTACCACTGTTTATTTGTCTTATTTTCTCAATTAGCCCTAAAACTCCTTGAAAACAAAGAATTACTATGTCTGCATGTTATGTAAGTTTTGTAGCATGGAATGCAAAACAGAATACTTTATTTATTCAGCAAATATTCACTGAACATCTACTATATGCCAGGCACTCTTCTTGATACAAGATCGTGGTGCTCACGGCCCTTTCATTTCTAGTGAGAGAGAATACATCGTAATTAAAACAAAACAAAACAAAGCAAGATTGTCAGATAATGATAAAGCTCTGCAGGGAATTAATGTTGGGCAGTTTGATAGACAGTCCTAGGGTTTTACTATGGGCTGAGTGATCAGAGAAGATCAGAGAAGGAAGTAGGATTTATACTAAGTTTCAATTGCAGGAAGGAGCCAGAAATTCTATCGACTTTTCAGAGGGGAGAATATTCTAAGCAAAGCAAACAGCTACTACAAAAGGCCTAAACCAGGAATGAGCTTGATGTAGACAATGACGTCAAATTGGCCAGTGTTTCTCAAGGGAAGTATGAGGAAAGAAGAATTATGAGTCAATATTGAACAGTGAGGGAGGGATAGAATATGTTGGGTATAATAATCCAAAGTAAGAAACTTGAGTTCCAAGTATTAAAGGGAGTCTTTTCACAATTTTACTCAAAAGGAGTAACATGATTTGATTTACGTTTTGAAAAGGTAATTTTGTTTGCTATGTAAAAAAAAAATTGAATTAGAGTAGAGAGTGCATCTGGAAGAGGAGTCTATTGCTTAGTTGAAGCAAGAGAAATAAGTTGTTGGCTGGTTTTTATTTTTTAAACATCAAGTTGGCAAAAGCCATGATGTGACATATGAGCTCTAGTTGACCTACATCCCAAAGTACCAGTAGGAGGAACTCCTTTATATAGTGAGGCTAACTCTTGTCTGCGGTATGCAGGAAGTCATATTAGGATGAGTCGATGGATGGATGAATAACATTTTGCCATGAGGAAAAGCAGTTCTAAAAGCTCAGCACAGGAAGATGGGGAACAAGTAGGAGGTTAATGAGAAGTTGATATGACTTGAGATGGACTATAAAGTGAGATGCAGTGGAAGGTAACTATGACTTGTACTCCTGCAGAAAATAAAAGGAAGCCTTTGAACATGGACTTCTTTCTTTTAGTAGGAACAATTAGCATGACATCTGCTCTCTTAACAAATTTTTAAGTGTATAATATATTATTGCTGACCCTAGGTACAATGTTGTAAAGCAGATCTCTAGAGCTTACTGATCTTACTGAGATGAAACTTTATGCCCATTGATTAATAACTTAAGCCCCTAGCAAGCACAATTCCACTCTTCAATTCTATGAATTTGGCTGTTTCAGATATTGCATAAACGTGTAATCAGGCAATGTTTTTCGTTCTATGATTGCTTATTCCACTTGGAATATGTTCTCAAGGTTCATCAAGTTGTCACATATTGCAAAATTTCCTTCTCTTGGAAGGCTAAATATTATCCCATTGTATGTACATATCACAATTTCTCTACCCATTCATCTGCCAATGAACATTTAGGTTATTTCCACATCTTGGTTATTGTGATGCTACCAGAAACATGGACATGGTAATACTTCTTCAGGATTCTGATTTTAATTCTTTTGAATAAATACCCAGAAGCGGGATTGCTGGTTCATATTTTGGTAGTTCTATTTTTAATTTTTTCAGGAACCTCCATGCTGTTGTTCATAGCAGCCACACCATTTTGAATTGCTACCCACAGTGTGCTAAGATTCCAATTTCTCTGCATCCTCACAAACACTTGTCTTCTTTTTTTGCTTTGTTTTTATTTTCACTTAATAGTATCCATCCTGAAAGCTATGGGGTGGCATCTCATTGTGGTTTTGATTTGCATTTCTTTGATAATTTGTGACATTGAGCACTTTTAATATATTTCTTGGCCATTTGTATATCTTCTTTGGAGAAATGTCTATTCAAATCCTTGGCTTTTTATTGTTGTTGTAAGAATTCCTGAACTTGGACTTCTGGGAGCCATTTACATTTGTGTTGGAAAATCGCATAAGTAACAAAAACAACAAACACAGACTTAAGATAGGGTCCTTTGTTAAAGTGTAACTTGCCTGAATTAAGGGGATTTAACACATAAAATTGCTTTCTTCATATTTACATTGCATTTTTGCTCAGAAAAAAATATTTTACATACATTTAAAACTCCCATTAATTTAGAATAAGCCAGGAGTTGGCAATTTTTCTCTCTCAAGGGTCAGATAGCAAATATTTTTGGTTTTGTGGGCCATACGGTCTCTGGTACACCTACTCAACTCTGGCTTGGTAATGTGAAAACAACCATAGTCAACGCATCAGTAATGGAGCATTTCTGTGTTCCAGTAATATTTCATTTACAAAAAGAAGAGGTAGGCAAGTCTACAAGTCATTGTTTTGTGACCTCTGCAATAGGAAGTGCTGTGATTAGATTGTGTTATAATGGAGTGTAATAGGTCACAAGAAGAATGGAAGCTTTCCACTGGAAAGAACTATGTTTTTGTCATTAACAGATTTTCTTGCAAAGCTCTCTCTTTACTGAAAATTATAAATGGTTTTGCTCAATTTGGGAGCCCTGGATGGGAACTCGTTTCTGGCTTCTCAGAGATTTTTGTCGTTTCCTCTGCTTCTTACTTTTTTAAGGTAGTCTACAAGCTTGATCTTGTCAGTCAGTTGCTAGATATTGTGGTATGGTTGTTTGACTCATGTCCTCAGACATTTCATAAATTTTAGATACTTTTTTTTAGTGGGCATACTTTCTGGGTATTGATTTCAATTTAATAAGCATGTATTGAACTGAATTGACTGAAGTATCTGGTGGCCACACAAATATATATCCCAAGTAAGTGCGGTGGTTGGTTATTCTTTGTGTAAATCCACATACAAATCACTCAAAGGAGGAAAAACACTATCTAAAACATACTTGTCCTTTGGTCTACTTAGTAGTGAGCCATTCTGGCTAAGTTGTTTTTCCTTCAGATCTATACTTTTCCTGACCTTTTGGCCAATTATAAGCTTGTTAGTGTGATGTTTAGAAAGCATCAGCATGATACTACTGATTTCAGGGTCACAATTGGGAAGCAAAGGTGTTTGGAGTAAGTAAAATTAAAAGTACATACCACATCTCTTTTAATTAGTTTTCATCTCTAGAGGGTGGTGACACAGTAATTTAGTAACACATACTCGTTATCTTAATTGACAAAAACATACAGAGAAAGAGGTGAAAACAAATGGAAGGAAACAATTGCTATTTAAAGAACACATGTGGGACAAGTATATTTCCTGCTACATAAAATTTGGCTTATTAATGAATTTTTTAAAATTTGATATTGAGATTTTTTATTCTATTAGTGTCATTGAATTATTAGAGTAGACCAAAATTGAATTAAGAAGTGTCTATTCAAATAGACGTGCCATCTGTCAGAGGTGGGGAGGTTGGGGGGAATTTGTTTCTGTATCTTCTGGTCGTTTCCAGGGAAAGCATAATGCACATAAGTATGGGAAATCACATTTCATGTAATGGAAGGAGCAGTGGACTAGGAGTAGTCAATCTGAGTTTTAATTTCAACTTTGGCACTTCAGTAGTTGGGTTGATTAAATGAGTGGCTATATAATACTGAATCAGTCACCAAGCATCTCTTGTCTCTACCTATCCATGTATACATTGATATTGATTTGGATAATGTCTAGATCAGAATAGGCTATATTATGCTCTAGTAATAAACAGTGTCCCAAATTTCATCAGCTAAAACAACTCAAGTTTATTATTTCTTATTCAATCTGGGGTTAGAAGGGGCCTCTGCTCTTCATTGTCACACAGAGAAAAAGCTAATGAAGCAGAAGCCATGTGCTGGGAAAACGTGGAGAGCTGTAAGCATTTGGTAAAAATACTGATGACTGAGGAGAGGAGGCACGAGAGAGGAAAAAACATACTAATGATTGCACAGATCGTTTCTAGGACTTATTATGATTATATGAAATGTTGTGGAAAAGTGTGGTTTCTCTTTAGAGAAAGTTAGGGATCTCCCTAGGTATTACGAATATGGATGATCTAATTTTCTTTTGCTTATCTTTATTATGGAATTCTATGTAAACACTATTAGTATTGTTTATTGAAGGCAAGAATAATGTAGCAAAAGCTATTTTTAAGTAATGAATCTCTTTCAAATGTCCCTTGACTTTCTTACATTTTTTTTAAAATTTATGAATGTATGTAAATACCTTTAGTTTCTTTTATAATTCAGAATTTGGTGTCTGAGATAATATTTCATATTTTGCATTATTGTGATTTTATAATAATTGAACACAATCATTTCCATTTTTCACATGGAGTTATATTATTTTTTAGTCTGTTAGTGCACAAAAATAATTCTGACCTTTCACATTTTGTTCTTGAGATCTGGTCAGACTTACTGAGCCTTCTCCTGGAGTCCCTGAAATAGGACTAATGGAACCCTTACCTTTCTATCATATCAAGAAAGGATAATCCTTTGTATATTATCTCTAGTACAGGCAATACCCTACAGTTTGGGGAAATATTTTGGCTTCAGTAATTTATTAACAAAGACCCTTCATTATTCCATTTTTATTTTTGGTTTTGAGACTTTCTTTTTTTTAACACCTATTTGGCCCTATCTTACCTTCCTTGCCACTTTTTATTTTAACTGCCCTAGAGCACTTATTTGACGTTTTCCATCATTTCAGTATTTCAGTTCCTAGACAGGACATTTTGTTGTACATTTATTTTTCAGAATTATTTATAAAACCATGAAAGTTTAAAGCTGGCACTTTGTTTCAATCACTTTCCAGAAGCTGGGGACATGCTTGTGGTTGTGGTTCTTTTTACTGGGGAGAATACATTGGTCCCTATAGCTTTTGTCTCTTGTCTGTTAGCCAGTTCTCAATACAAGGTGACCTGAAACAGTCTTCTGGTCTCTGGTAATTTTGTTTACCTTGTTTCTTTTCTTCCTCTATCCCTCACTCTCTCCCTTACCTCGGTCTTAAAAAGTTTTTCAGAAATGATGAGCAGTTTGTTCACCTCTAAATCCATTATTTGTATTATTTCTCACTTTCCTGCAACTGAATGTGCATTCACAGAACTTTGGTTGATTGCTGAGAGATTATTTTGGAAACACAATAAGAGAGTACTAGTTGCAGGGGTTTTATAAGCATGAGATACAAAAGTAAAATTTTTAAACAATCTAGCAATATTTTTATGATTAGGACTTTGGTTATTTTTTCCTTTCCTATATATGTCAGAAGTTTTTTGAGAAGTAGAAATAAACAATCTGAGAGTTAAAAAAGGAAATTAATTTCTTTGCAGTCATTTAAAAAATAGACTTATATAGTCATGATTTATAAAACAATAGTCACATTTTAAGAGTGTTATAGAAACACTGCTGCTTTTTCATATACCAACTCATCACCTTATTCCTGTAAGATAGGGTCATCATACATCCAGGTTCACTGGGACAGTTTTGGCCCATGCCTGTTGTTCCAATGTAATTATTGATAATGCACCATTTCTCTCTAAAAAGTAGCCTGGTCTGAACAATATATAATCAGTTTATTTAAAGGAGACTAACATTTAAATTAAATGAAGAAAAACGTATATGTCCTACTTAAGATTAAACTAGCTATTTCAAAATATTCAAATAAATAACCATGTACAATATACTAACAAAGATGGGTTAAAAAATAAAAAGCTGGTGCTTAATCAGTTTCCTTTTACATTTAGATATGCAAAAATACTAGAATCTCCTAGCAGTTAAATGATATCGTTTAAGAGAAAAATTAGGCCTAATGCAAATAAAAATATTAATTTTTAGTTAATCCAACATTTAAAGTTTTACTTTTTCTGTTTGACATATCTTTCTTAGTACATCATTTTAAAAACTAACATGCAAAAGGGTCATTGCACAGTAAATGATACCCTTCATTTTAAAATGGTTTATTGATATATGCATTAAAAATGTAACTGGGAACCCTGAGAAGTGCTTTACAAAATTCTGCTATTCTTCACACTTAAAACACAAAACCTATAATTTAAAAAGAAATGAGCAATTTTGTCCATTAGCCAGAGTCAGATTATATACTTTAAATCTGGAGATTTTGTAAACACACCAATAATATTTTACAGGCACAAACCAGTTTGAGGCCTGAAACACAATTTCCTTTATCTTTATATTCTGAGCTTTATAATGTCACAGGAAGTGTCTATCTGTTCAGCTGAGATTGCTTCAAATAGTGAGTGGTCAGAAAGACTTAGATGATAAAGGTCAAAGGAGCCTCTTGACCCTGTGATACTTGCCAAAGCAACTGGAGCATCAGGGCTGATATATAGTTAGATACAGTTCGCTAAAGCAGGCTCCACTTTAATTTGTAATGATAGCAAGAATACACAGTAAAGTCATTGCTGAAAGAAAACAAAAAGTATCCAATATAGTAATTTATTACCAGTCAGTGGGTTTCACGCACTAGGTTGTTTTACCCCTGCAGTGGTGAGAGAAAGCAAAAAGGTACTCTAACACTTAGCTGAAAATGGATGCCCTGCTGATACCCAAGATGCGTAGTGGCCCCATGATTGCCCATGCCATTAGCTTGGTAATGTTGTCTCTATTGTAAACTCAGCTCCCCACGTTCTTCCTGTACATCAGCTGCAGATTGAAGGCTTTCTCCTTTGTCTTCTATTTGCCCTGCCAATCATGCTGCTCTCCACCCCACCCGATGGAAGGAGACAGTTTTACTGCCAATAAGGATCTTCAGCAACCTAGGGCTCAAAGAATCTGAAAATGAATGGTTGGCACTTTCATTTACACCTTGCTGTTTGATTTACAAGTTGTTGGGATTTTTTGTTGTTGTTGTTCCCATCATTCCACCAATGGTTTCCAGATTTTTCATATCTTTGTAAGATACATACTTCTCATAACTAGTATATCCCTACATGCTTATGGCTCCCTATGAAATTAAATTATTTGTTATGAATGTTGAAATATATTTGGTGCAATACGAGCACAGCTCTTTATAAATATTTTTCATTTAGTTAATCAGTTACAAAATTCTTTGAAATTATGGTTACTGGTTTCTGTCAATGAAGATAGAATTCCCATGGGGAAATAGGACCGAGCTCTTTTGAATGCCTAGATTTTTTCCTTAAACATCTTAAGAAAAACTATAGCACAACAAGAAAAGATGGACTAAAGCAAAGACTTTCCTAATTGCAAGCACAGATGCAATAAAATAAATTATTTCACATTTCCAGTTGTATACTGGAGGTGTAGTTTGCATTTTTGGTTTGCGTTTGTTTGTACTTATTTATAGTATGGTTATCTTCTCAAATATTTAAATTTACTTCAAGGATCATTGGATTTTAATACTGAGGGAAACCCTGTTTTCATGAAGTCACAATAGAAATTTATTCCTGATGTAATTACAGTAGAAACCAATATTAGCTTAGCATTTACAATGAAACACAAACTTAAACTTGATTTGGATTTTCTAACTGAGGGCTCAGATAGTGTATAAAAAGTATGTTATTGTATATATGCTTTTCATGGATAAAATAGACTTTCATATATTTTATTTGCATATGTAAAAGTAAAATTAGATGATATTGTGATTCCATGAACATTTATTTTCTTTTTTTTGAGTCAGGGTCTTACTCTGTCACTGTAGCACAGTGGTGTGATCAGGAAACATATTTTCAATTGAATTTAAACACTTTAGGTTAGATCATGGAAATGGTAAATTCTTAAAAAGTGTGTTATTTTCTTTCTCTTTCTACACACACACACAAACACACACACACACACACACACACACACGTTTCAGTTTTTAACTTAAGCAAACAATGTCTAGGATTATTCTGAGACTAGACCTAGGTATGTGAGGAGTTAGGAGAGACTAGATTCAGCCTCTCCTCCACCAGCTGCTTTTATCGTGGCCAGGTTCTTAGCATTGTATTTGGTTACGCCAAAGGAAGTTTGATCAGGAGCATGTCTCAAGCCAGCTCCCATCTGTTTTAGAGACTGTGCTTTGGACTTCAAAATAACTAGGGACTTTAACATCTTAGGTGAGAATGAAGCTTTACCATCTTTTCAAGGACAGAAGGAGAGACATTTCAGAAAAAAAAAAATTCCTCATCACATGTTTGTGTACTGTGAGTGATGGTTCTCAATAAACATTTAGTTTTTACAGCATTAATTAATTGACTAATTAATTTGCTGCTGGAATGGAGGCTAGGTACTCATTATGCCTTATGTCATAAATCTTCATAAACCAAGGAATTCTTAAGTCAATGTCTGTATCAGTCTTCAATTCTATTTTTTAGACTAAATAATTCTAAAGCAAAAATTGTATGAAATAATTTTAGCACTGGATAAATATTAGTTTATTATTTATGAAGAATGATTTTTTTTTCTAACTTGTATTTTCTACTTTAGAATCTTCAAATGGACAAGGCAGTGACAAAGGGAAAGCTTATAGGTTAGGAAAAATTGACTAGCTTTAGGAAGGAGGACAAAGAAGAGGTAAACCAATATAGGACTCTCCATCACTAATGGAAATACGTATTTTAAGGGAGGTAGCCCAGTTCCCAGAATAAGTTGGATCCCAAAGGCAAACGGCCTTCAGAGATAAGAAGGTAGATAAGGAAAATAGCATTCATGCTGTACTTTCTATGAAATTTTTATGTGGTTATGAGTATTAAATCAGTTAAAGTAGATGGCATGTCTTGATGTATTTGAAGGGGGAAAATTTAAAAGCGTTTTCTTTTCCTGGATTTTATGCCAGTGATGTATAGAGTAACTTGACTTTTCAGGTACGGTTTATGTTGTAATTTAAGACTTTCCAAAATACAGTCTAGCAGTATTGGTTTTCATTTATCACTAATGGTTTAAGGCTGAATTTTAGAAAGTGAATGCTTGCCAGTACAGAGAGGACCCTGACATTTCTGGATAGTAAAGAAACCACTCTCTCTCTTCAAACCACAGCCCTTGAGTTAGGCTCTATTCTTATGATGCTGTTGATGTGCTCCTTTCTAGACATGAAATAAAACATGTGTGTACACATAAGTGTGTGCATGTATATATTTTTACATAGAAATGAGATACTATAGAGCTATTCTGCAAGTTACTTTGTTAAATCAAAAATATTTGGCAGATATCTTTAAATATCAGCACATAAAGATCTACCCTGATTAGATTTTAACTAAGGTTCCAATACATACAATTTTCATTTTACTTTCAGAAAATCTTTTATGGGGAAGCAGTTTGGGACTATGTGCTAATATACAATTATTACTAGTTTATGCTATTATAATGTCATTATTCTTTCATTTACTTAATACTACTGTATATTTCAACTTCAAATTATAGGGATTAAAGAAGGGTGGTTACTCACATAAATGGACCTAGAAAAACCATTTAACTTATTCAACATCAAGAAAATACATGAATCAAATGAGTTTTTAAAATAGCAATAGTAATCATACCAAGTAAAATTACAGTAACCTACCATTTCTACTATTACTTAACTTTTTTCTGACAGTTTGAACAAATGCCAAAATATAAGAAAAAGAAAAAAAAGATGGAAATAAGGAGAAACATCATTGCTTTTATTCAAATAGAGTAATAGTGGACACTCTGCATATAAAATATTAATAGATCAGAAAACCTAATAAAACAGAAAATAATGTTAAGCATGGTAGTTGGCTAAAAAACAAACTAATGTACTTATATAGAAGTGCCCATTAGAATGTACAATAGAATTAAAATTTCATTCTTAATAGCAATAAAAAAGAAAATAAATAGACATTATTTCATAAGAAATATGCAAGACCCATATGAAACCATATTTTAAAAATTACTAAAAGACACAAAAATACCTTAATTTAACAAAATAATGTAGTCCCAGAAGGAAAGCACACTTTTTTAAAGATTTACATACTCACAACTCTATATATTTAATAACAATTCTTTTCAAAATCTCCTTAGTGGGTTTTAGGAACCCATGAGTTGATTACAGAATTCTTCTGGAAAAATAAGTGTGTGAATTGAGCTAGGGAAACTTAGAGGAATGATGGCTGGAGACTTCCTTCTCAAATGTCAAACATATTATCTATCTGTCCACATATTTATCTACACACACACACACACACACACACACACACAGAGAGAGAGAGAGAGTAAAATAGTAGCACTTGGTACAAGTTCAAGAACAGAGAAAGAGATAAATGGGGAAAAAAACGGAAGTCCAGGAATGAGCATGTCACAACCTACTCTTTGTTAGAGATGGCACTTAAAGTCAAAGAGGAAAGTTATTAAGAGGCAAAATAATTGAGTGTAATTTTTGTATAAAATACAAAATTATATCCCTACTCTTTCTCTTTCACAAAAATATACTTCAGATGAATAAAAATTTTAAATATAAAAAGATAAATTACTAAAGAAAAATACTTGATAATATTTTTAGTAATTGTGTTACAAAAGGATTAAGTGGCAAAATTTCAAAAATAAAAACCATAGAAAAATTGAATATTTTTACTACTTAAAAAAGTTGTATTGAAAAAATCTCAAAAACTTATAATTCAACTTCAAAACCTAATAACAGACTTGAAAAAATCTTTGTAATATTCAATAAAGGATTAATATTTTTGTCTATAAAGGGACTCACACAAATTGAAAAGGAAAAGATAGTCAACTATGAAATCGGGCAAAGATTGACATAAACCACAGAAAACTACAAATAGTTGTTAAGCTTTTCTCACTAAAAACCCACAATGCAAATTTCCTATTACTAATATATGTTAAAAGAAGTACTAAATTCTTTGAAAACAAGTACTAAATCCTTTGAAAAGAATTCTATGACAAAATAACTTGCAAGTATCCAAATTTGTTGAAGTGTGTTTGAAAACAGACTTGCTGGAGCAGCTTCACAATTTAGCCAATACTTGAAATATAACCTAGCTCTTTACCCAGAAATTTTATTTTAAAGATTTTAAAAAAGAATCAGAAAGTGTTCAATGATTTTAGGCACATGTATTTTTAGAAAAAGAATGGAAAACGCTAGTTATCATTTGTCATTTGTGGAGAACTAGCTTATGTAAAGATAACTTCTGTCCTTTTCCAGATTACCCTGAATTTTGCATGAGTGAGATTTTGAGGAGACATAAGTCGAAAGTTATGGCTATGGCATCCAAGCATACCAGCTCCCAAGAGTAGAGGCATCCTAACTCTACTCTAAGCCCTGGGTGGACAGGAAGCAACTGATGAAAGCAATCTATTATAGAACAAGTTGACTTTTGAATGACCTTGTAATTAGGTGCTTAAATGGGCTAGTGTTGTAAGACATTTATTTTTCACTTAGGCGACAGTTTCTTAAGTGAATTTCTCTGGTCACACAGAGGTTAGAGATGGGCTAACTGAAATGTGCAGGACTCACACCCAAAGGCTATATCCCATGTTACCATTAAAAAAAGCATATTTGGAGAGAGATCCAAGATGGCCGATTAACAACAGCTCAGGATTGTAGCTCCCAGTGAAAGCGCAGAGAGCGAGTGGACGCCGCACTTTCAGACGAATTTTTGTTGCCCACAGACTA
>CAUYLG010004467.1:0-44036 GCA_963573385.1 Cacajao melanocephalus | reverse complement strand
TCTGCCAGTGCATCCAACAGATACATATCCACATGCATACAGAGAAGGATGCACAGGAACATGCATTCCCTAGTTGACAGAGTCATAGGAGATTAGAAACAATAGAAGAGTGTCCATTAAACAACAGTTTGAACCTGTGTTGAGACATCAGCATCCCTTCTCTCCTACCACCCTTCTCCCCTCTGCAGATTTCATTCTCACACTGGTTTTCTCCAGTGGATGTCAGCTGTAGGCTGGCATTTGCAGCAGAGAGACGGTGGCTCCTGCGGAGCTTACGGTCTGTATTTTATTGGGCTGTATTGGGTTACCCCTGATGTGAGCAGGAGAATGGGATGTTCTGTAAATTGGCCTTTAGCCCATCATAAATTCATATTTTTTTAAATTAAAAACCCAGCCAGTGTGAGTCACACTCCCTCCTGTCTTCACTTCCTTTTCACATTCCCAGCAGATCATTCCCTCTTCTGACTGGCATTTTATAGATGCAGCAGCAGAGGCTGAGACCTACTGTATTTTGAGACACTGTAGCTTTATATGGCATAATTAAATCATAGTCATCAATCACTCTTAGGAGGTAGGGATTATTATTGGCATTTTCTAGATAAGAAAAATGGAGGATGAGAAAGGTTAGGCATCTTGCTAAGTCACGGCAGACTTAAGTGCCAGAGTTGGAGCTGGATTCCAGTGTGCTTGCGTAGGTACTCTTCTCACGCTCACTGCACACCTGTCACCTGGAATGCTGAGGCCCCACCTTCAGGCCTTCTGATTCAGCTGGGCTGCAGCTTTGGCACGTCCAGCTGCCCAGGTGATTGGAATGAAAGCCAGAGCCGGGAGCCACTGGTCTACACCACCAGTAAATGATGGGGTTCTCCCTTGATCATTTAATTAAGAATCTTGGTTTTCTGCTTTTAGTCTCAGAACTCTTGTTCACGGTGTCAGGCCTGTCTTCATGCAAGAAAAAGTGATCTTTGAAATTACTACTAGGTGCCAGGAAAGCCTTTAAGCAGCAGGTAGTGGACAAGGCTACTCAGTAGGAAGGGCTGGGCATGAAGCCTAGTGCACGGGCTTTTGAAGACCCCATGGAGGGCCTTAAAAAAAAGGGCTTCGTTTGTCTCTGTGGCTTCCAGTCTTTGTTGGCCAGCAGTTGTCTGGTCCACATGAGCTGGCTCTAGAGGGGCCTGGGGAACCCAGAAAAACTTTGCAACAACCTGACAAGTTTGTTTTAATTTTCCGGGCTTTGGCTTTCTGACTCATGGCTCACTGAATCGCTGAACCAGGCAGGTGGGGGACTGGAGAGCAGGGAATGGGCAAGTAGGGCAGCCTCTGGAAGGAAAATCAGCAAAGGGTGGGGACCAGGGAAGAAGGAGTGGGAAGGGAAAAAACCCTTTTCTTAGGGTCTTATCAGTCAGAAGAGCAATAAAGAAAAAAAATTAAATCTAAAAGATACATGATTCGGATTTAAATCCAGTATGCTTCATTACATACAAACCTTTGACTTAACATTTTCTGTAGTAGATGAAAATAGCACTTTTTTTTGGTTTTCTTTCTCATCACATGTATTAGTGAGATTAATTATGAAAATCAAATTACCAGCACTTGACATAGAAGTATAAAATTAATAATATTCAAAGATGATTAAATGCACGATTTCGCTTTCTCATTAAAAAAAAAGCAGATGGAACTTGTATTCTGAAAGCAAATATGGAAATCACATTAAAAATCAGAAAATCCTCACCACCACCCACCCCCGTCCCACCATGTGCCTTTCGTTTCTCTTTGGTCTGAATTCAAGGGATAGAGAAAATGAATGTGCTCCTAGCTCAGGAGCTTAAGTTCTTGTTTTCTAAAGAGCTGGGAACGTGCTTGAGTCTGTTTTATCTCTTGTTTGCATGTTTCACTACTTTGCCTCCATTTAATCCTGGGAAACCTTCATGGTAGGGATGTCAGATGTATTTTGAGGACTAAAAGAAAGGAGTTTGGACAAAAGCAGGACAGTGTTCAAAATGTGGAAGCAAAGAGTCCTTCCAGGGGGATGTGTGGCCAAGGCCTCTGTTCAGAGATGGTCCAGCTGTGACCAGGACCTGTGCCGGATGCCCAGGCCAACCCACAGGACGGTCCACCAGCACCTCATTTCTCCTTTCATCAGACAGCGCTTCACTAGCCTACTGAGAGACAATGGAGATGAGTCCAAATCTGCATCCAGATGTAGAGCTAAAAGGGACCCTCGCACCAGTGGTTCGCAAGCCTCTCCTGACATTAGCATCACCTGGGAGCTCCGAAAACATATTGCCATCAAGACTCAGCCCAGAGCAAGTGACTCCCTTGGCCTGGGGTCAGATTTGGGTGGCTTGGGCCAGGAACCACTGAGTGGGTCCACCTCTGCAGACTGGGGAACTGAGAGTCTGGGAGGCTACTTGTTATCGCAAGGACCTGAAGTTGCACAAGGAGGCAGGACTAGACTTGGGGCTCCTGACTGTCCTGGCCTGTATTCCAGTGTGCCATGGGGTGCGTCGAATTTGAATCTGGCCCTGGTGCACTCTCCAGCCCTGAGGTGCTCTGGTCCCACAGTCCCTGCCCTTGACTTTCCAGATAACGGCACATTGGTGGCCAGGGCTTTACACTAACCTACCTGCCTCCAGCATTGCTTTTGAATAATGGAAGCTAAGCAGATGCATATGAATACCTGCATTATGAGAAGACTGCCTCTTCACAGGTCATCTGTAGTTATTAGTTTTGCAGTTGGGTTCACTCATTGTTTTTCTAGTGAAAATGATTGCACAGGCTAATAGTCTTTGAGTCGGTCTGTGTAGAAGCCAGGAGTTGATTCTCAGCTCCTGTTCAGTGCTGCTCTCCTGAATCAGAGATCTTCTCTCCCAGGATGCTTTGTCATGAGCAGGATTCTGAACCAAGACCTTTTCTTCACCTGTCTCAGGCGCCCTCACCATGAGCTTTGCGATCCCCTGACAGCTCAGAAAGCATTTATCCTCATCCAATATCTGGTGAACAGCTGACATCTCCTGGGAATCTTTAAAATTGTTCTCTAAAGAAATCATTCTGCTGCAAGTGCCTATTTTTAGACTTTCTAAAGCCCACATCAGATTGTCTCTGCCTTTCTCTCTGTCTGCTAAGCCTGCTATTTGAAAGGCAGCAACAGGATCTTTTGTCTTTAAAAGTTCAGCCCCATCTGGTGCCTTCCCCACTTGAGCTCTACAGCCCTGGCCTGCTCTGGGGTGCATCTCTCCTCCAAAACCCAAACCACAGGTAGTGACCTTTACACCCCAGGAGTTGAAATAATATACCTGGAGGAAGAAAATAACTTACAGACAATGAGCCTAGAGTATAAATGGCTATGTTTTAACACTCTCTATTTGTCTTGGGCGTATTTAACTCATATGACTAGACTGGTGTGAGTTTTGGGCTCTCTAGGGGGCTGTCCAAGTTCAGAACAACGAGTGCATCTGAGGGCAGCTAGCTTAAGGATTTAGCAGCCATCAAGTCCAATCACGAACGTGTAAATCAGAATTCAGGTGTTGAGGTGGGGCCTTACACGTGTCCTGATCAGCCCGGGGTGATTTCCTCCCTGGCCAGTGGTTTTGGCTTCTTTACATAATTTCGTCCATTGTAGCTAATGGTCACTGAGTGACCTTAGAGGTAGCTATTGCTCATAGTGGAGGCTGTGACTCACAGCGGTGGTGGGCATAGCTTTCCTTCAGCACACCTCAATCCCCTCTCCTTTTCCTCCATCCCCACCTTTCTCTCCTTACTTCACCCCTTCCTCTCTCTACATTAGGTCATCCAGCAGAAGTCAAGTATTTTTTATTTCATATCTTCATTGAATAAGAGTTTCACGACATGTTATTAAATTTAAAGTAAGTATAATCTTTTATGTGGAATTCTCTAAAAAGGAATCAAAACTCCAGCAAAATCTAACCATGTATTCCTTCAATCAAAAATTTGAAAAAATCATTTTTAGGGAGAAAAAGATTTAATTAGAAAAGACTAGGCTGGGCATAGTGGCTCACACCTGTAATCCTAGCACTTTGTGAGGCCAAGGTGGGTGTGTCAGGAGGGCAAGAGATTGAGACCATCCTGGCTAACATGGTGAAACCTCCTCTCTACCAAAAATACAAAAATTAGCTGAGCGTGGTGGTGCATGCCTGTAGTCACAGCTACTCGGAAGGCTGAGGCAGGAGAATCGCTTGAACCCGAGAGGTGGAGGTTGCAGTGAGCTGAGATTGCACCACTGCACTCCAGCCTGGCAACAGGCTCAAACTAAAAAAAAAAAAAACAAAACTGTAACAGTGATAAAACAGCTGGGTATGGTGGCTCACACCTCAAATTCCAGCATTTTAGGAGGCCGGGGGTTCGAGACCATCCTGAACATAGCAAGTAACATAGTGAGACCCTGTACCTGCAAAAAATTTTTAAAGGTTAGCCAGGCATGGTGGTGTAATCCCCGCTACTCAGGAAGCTGAGGTGGGACAATTGCTTGAGCCTGGGAGGTCAGGGCTGCAGTGAGTCATGATTACACTACTGCACTTCAGCCTGGGTAGCAGAATGAGACTCTGTCTCCAAAAAAAATAATATTTTAAGAAAGAAAAAACAAAAACTAGTGATAAAAAGAACTTAAACTGAGTTTTGAGTGGACTTGGTAATTGTAGTGGCTGAGATATTTAATTGCCATTTGTATCAATGAATAACCCCCTGTCACTACCTTTTCTGGTGTGTTTGGTGTGCCTGGCTCCTATAGGAGAGGCAGTAATGCTGTTTGACATGTTTTATTGCTGATTAGACGCCTAATCTCTGTAATGGGAAGCTCAATAATGAAGCTTGTTTAGAATTGTGTTACAGTCGGTGAATGAAGCTCTGAGATCAGGGGCCTGGCTTTTGGTGGCCTCTGTTTCAGAATCCAGAGGTGGTTTCTATTTATTTGGGTTTTGCAGCTAAGTACCCTGGACTGAGGCGATCTGAAGGTTGGTTCTGCTGTAATAGGTAAATTGCTAAAAAAGACATTGGCCTTGGTCTGTACAACTTAAAATTTTATTGGTGAGATAGTCTTAATGCAAAACAATCACATCAAGCTAGAACTTGGTGTGTAACCAGCAAATATAACTTACACTCCTACCACCTCAGTGTATAACCAAAGAGCTCAGTTGCATGCACAGGTAACAGGCATGTAATTGGTAATTTCAGAAAAGTTATACCTGGTGGGCAGTGAGAGGTGAGCCCTGATAAAGCCTTCAATCTGGGAAACCCCAGTGCTGACAAGGTACATGGTGCAAGCTTGATAACAACTTGCTTAATGTCACACCTGAAATCCCAGCACTTTGGGAGGCTGAGGCAGGTGGGTCATTTGAATTCAGGAGTTGGAATCCAGCCTGGGTAACATGGTGAAACCCCATCTCTACAAAAAAAATACAAAAATTCGCCTGGTGTGGTGGCATGTGCCTGTAGTCCCAGCTGCTTGGGAGGCTGACATGGGAGAATGGCTTGAGCACGAGAGGCAGAGGTTGCAGTGAGCTGAGATTGCACCACTGCACTCCAGCCTGAGCAACAGAAAATAGTAATAATAAAAACTTAATGACGTAGCATTTGAGTTGGCTTTTCAATCCTGGGTTCCTAAATATATGAGCCTGGACCATTAAACTGCGTGACAAGGAGCTGTCATCTTAACATACAGACATTCTGAAATCAAGAGATAAATGCATTGTTCAAGATGAGAAATGATTTCTTGGTTCTGAGACACTATTGACTGTGTGTAAGGTGCCATCATTAATTTGGTACCAAGGGGAGATAGTGGCAGGGACGTTCCTTTTGCCTGTCTTGTGATAGGCTTGCTGATTTCTCAAAGATTAAGATACTAAATTGTCTTAAGCAATGAAGGTATTTAAGGGCATCATTAGGGTTAGTTCTCAGGTCTCCTGATTCCTAGCTTCTCTAGTTTAGTGATTCACGTTAGCCTTTCAACAGTTTACCACTCACTTTAATGGTTTTCCTTGCTGCCTTGACATGCTTTTCATTGCCGACACGGTTGGTTTCCTATCTGGCTGAACCAAGCATCTGCCTCCTGCTGGGTTCGCTGGTGGTGATGCAGCCCACAGGTACCTGTCTCTTTCGGTGGAGTTCAGCAACCACCTATTTATGTTGAAAAGCACTGTACTGGGAGATGAAGAACACGGAGTTCTAGGCCTCCAGGAATTTATCATCACTTGCTAATTTGAGCTGAGCCTGGCACTTGAACATGGGCCATAGATTTCCGGATGTTAAAAAAAAAGAAAGAAAAGGATCTTTAAGGTATAGACTTATCTTTCTGCCTACTTGCGCTTCAGTTCTGATCATCTTAAACAATTGGTATCTTAGTTTGATGTGATCATGTTCCAGCACAGCACAACAGCCTATGTAGTTTTGGGCATGCACCTGTGGCAGTTGCAAAGGTTTTTACAGTGAAGTGGCTAAGAGGAGAGTAAGGCCAGTGTATGGGGTGTTGATGAGGTCAGATGTGAGACTGTATTCCTTGGTATAAGCCACTTTATTTAGGAGCTATTTCTTTGGACTTATTTATATGTTTATTTATAGAGAAGGAGTTTTGCTCTTGTTGCCCGTGCTAGAGTGCAATGGCGTGATCTTGGCTCACTGCCACCTCCGCCTCCCAGGTTCAAGCGATTCTCCTGCCTCAGACTCCCGAGTAGCTGGGATTATAGGCATGTGCCACCATGCCTGGCTAATTTTGTATTTTTTGTAGAGACAGGGTTTCTCCATGTTGATCAGGCTGGTCTTGAACTCACAACCTTAGGTGATCCATTTCTCCTTGGCTTCCCACAGTGCTGGGATTACAGGCATGAGCCATCGCTCCCAGCCTTGACTATTTTATATATAACAATACACATCTGATTGGAAGACAGAAGGTATGAAATTTACCTCTTGAATCATTCTGGTATAAAATTAAATACCAGTCATATACTTAATTTTACAAGACTTGCAAATAACATACTGGGATAATGGCAGTAAGAGACAGGACCTTTTATGTGGTATGAAGTTCTGTGATAATTCCTATCTTCCTTTGTACCTAAAAGAGGCACCCTCTCCTATCATACTGCAAACAGATGCCACTACTACATGTAGACACATTTGCCAGCTGTGGCACAGCTGGTCACCCAGGCCTCATTGCAGCTGCCTGTAAAACCCAGATTTATTCTCTTCCCCGTAGATCTTTTTTAAAAATTGCTAGTATCATTTTAGAGAGTATGCCAGTGACACCACTTAAATAATGAATTTTCCAATTTCTTCTTTTTCCACGGCCTTCACGTCATCTGGTAATATTCCCCTCAGGTTGGCATCAGCTTCTGAGACCCTGCTGGACCTAGATACATTCACCAGGAGTGGATGAAGGCTTTGGAAGAGTGAAGTGATTAGGAACATTTCTTCCAAAATCTCCTGCTCATTTTTTTTTTTACTTCCCTGGTTTCCAGCATATTCTGTACTCTAGCCACACAGAACAACTTGCCTGAGCCCAGCTAAGTCTTATCCACCGGTCGGGGACCAACTCAAACGCTGTTCCCTTTTTGATTTATTTCCTGGGTCTTTAGCTGGGCTCTTCCCTTCACTCTGTGGAGATGCCTGTCCCATGATTTTCAGTAGTGTTCGCTCTTAGCTGTTCCGTTCTGGGGACGGATTGGCTCTGTTTTCTTTTTCTCCATGTGTGTTGTAAATTTCATTCTTTGTCTCACGAGAGGTGGCTAGGGAGGAGAACTTTTATGCTCCCCGCTGTCGTTAGTGGCCTGATTACGAGTCTGTGGGAAAGAATGAAGGTTGGAAAGAAGATCTGGTGGGAAAGAACAGGAGTTGTCCTTGAGCAGCCAAACGAAGCTGTCAGAACGTTAATGTAATAAAGCAGGAATTCCAGTGGGCTGCCTGCTACAGAGGAGATGGGAGATGGTGTAGGGCTCACGGCTGTAAAATGCAGCAGCCACCACCAGATGGTGATGCGGCTTCTCGGCCCAGGTAGGACTCTCTGTCTCCCCCTCCCGTGGACGGTCACTTGATAACTGTTGGATTGGTCACCCACGCCCTGGTCATTGTTATCGAATAGTGGTAATATAAGTAAGCTGTAAATTCCCATTGTAAGAAATAATTGCCTTTTAAAAGGAAGCATTAAAGAAAAAGACCTTTTGGCTCAATAAAGCCTTTTTTTTCCTCAATACTCTTGGCTCTTAAAAGGGACATGTTCTTGGCCTTGAAATGGGAATTTACACGGAACTTTGGACAGAAGAAACCCCCCTGCCTTGGGCTGCAACTTCTTCTCCCTGGCAGGGTTTGGGCTGTGGGGTCATGCGATCTGTCTCTTTGACCATCCTACACAAAAATGATTGTAAAATTGGCCTTCCTAACCTGTCTGAGACATTGTTTAAAAAAAAAAAAACAGAGGGTAAAGAGAAAATTCTTTTGCTATTGGGTATGCATTGGATTCATTTTTAAACTGAAAGGTGAAAGGGGTGACTGGTTGATTTAGGACAATACTTTCAGAGCCATGGGCAACTGTGAAAGGCAAGGACATGTGAAAAGGGCCAAAGCATATTGATTGCAGGACCTGTGGTCCCAAAGCAGCCCATGAAGGAGGTTTCAAGGCTGTTTCTATAAACAAGAACGCTGAAGGTGTGATAGGTCAAGCAGCTTGCTGGATGTCACGAAGCTAGTGGAGATGGGATTCAAAGCTAGTTTTGGCTGATAAAAATACAGGCTCATGACCAGGCGTGGTGGCTCACACCTATAATCCCAGCACTTTGGGAGGCCAAGGTGGGTGGATCACGAGGTCAGGAATTTGAGACCAGCCTGGCCAAGATGGTGAAACCCCCTCTCTACTAAAAATACAAAAATTAGCTGGGTGCAGTGGCAGATGCCTGTAATCTCAGCTACTGGGGAGGCTGAGGCAGGAGAATTGCTTGAACCCAGGAGGTGGAGGTTGCAGTGAGATCAGTCCATTGCACTCCAGCCTGGGCAACAGAGTGAGACTCCGTCGCAAAAAAAAAAAAAAAAAAGAAAGAAAATTCCTGTTTGTGAGGATAGTGGGACAGTTATTTAAATAGTTATCTAGAGTAGTTTCCTTATTGCCTTGAATATTTTTCCTTTTAACATTGCTTGGACATTTAGGAAAAGATGCTGTTGATATTCCAAAAGGGGCATTCCATATGCCTGAGAGGGATCCCTGAGGCTCGAGGGTCACCTGGGCCAAGCCAGGTGTACACACTTGTCATGGCAAGCTGGCTGTTATCCTGACTTCCCTGGTATTGTTTTGCTGCAAGGGCAGCATTGTGGGGCTGTGGTTTGAATTTTTTTTGTGTGCCTCTTGAATACACAAAGTTCCTCCTATAGTCATTGGCTCTGCTGCCTCTGATGAGGCACTTCCCTGTTCCCCACATTTGAATTTGCTCCCAATTTGAGAGAGGCAGGCATCCGCAGCAGCAGCTTCCAACCCAGACAGGCTTCAGCAGCTCGAGGGTGCCCGGGTGGGTGGGTGGCTGCTCGGGGCCCTACCTGGGCGGGAGCTGCTGCAGAGCCCGCCCCACGCGGCCTCCCCAGCACAGCACCTCCCGCTCCAGGCTGTTGGTTACCTGGCCGGGAGCTGGCAGAGACCAGGATTTTTCCTCGCCGCCGCCTGCTGTTGCTGTTGTCAGGGGAAACAGACCATCTGCATGTAGACCTGCCTCTCTCTCTCTCCGCACTTCAGACGAGCTCTTCCTGCTGGAAATCTGGTAAGTGGCACTGAAGGTTCCGTTCCCCTTATGACTCGATTCATGCCCACAGCATCAGACAGTGTTCTCTTACTGCGGATCCATTAGCTTTAACCCATATAGGCAGGATTTGGGGGATTATTTGAACTTGCTTGCTTTCTTTTTAAAATGTCCATTAGACATTTTTTGCATGCTTCAAAATCAAAAGGCGGCACAGTGAAGAATTATAATTATTCACGTATTTAACCTGTGTCATCTTGTTTGCAACCTCTTTTCTTCAGGGTGGTGCACTGAAAAATTACACAGATAATGCCCCGGTGCCTCTCCCCCCTCTTATGAATAAATTACTGCATTTGTCATCACTGTGTTCTTGAAATGTCAAAAATAGACACTGTAAAGGAATCTGTCATGCAGAGTTCAGAAATGTTCAGATTTCTGAGTTCAAAACCACAGGTGAAGCAAGGACAGATCTTTTATTTAAGATTTGATTCTTTTTAGGCTTCATTGTGAATTAAGTTCAATTTAGAGCATAGCTAATGCAGTCAGCCAGCTCGTGATGGGACAGGCATACTTCTCTATTGTTTTACTTTTACCTTCTGGGATATACACACCTTCTCATTTGTTTTCTAACCTTTACAGGAAACACCTGAGGATGAGTCACATGATCCCTAACTTAAGTTTTTACATGTATTCACACAGATTAAATGATTTTGCTCTTAAATAGATAAACATGCAGTTAGGAACTTGAAAAAATTGTAAATGAGGTGCCTGATCATTACTCATTGTTTTTTCCCACATTCTTCAGCCCTCAAACATACAAACTTTTATTCCCTTTAGTAGAAAATAAAACTGGCATGTATGTTTTCCTTTAAGGTAACACCCATATTGTATGCCACTAAAAAAGATGTAGAAATTAATCTCTCTGTTTCTTCGACCTAATCTTACTAGCAGGGATAATTCAGCTCTACTTTTCTGTTCTCTGTCTCTATTTTTTAACATCAGCCACAGATAATACTCTCTGGTAAACATATAACTTGAGGAAAATTGAATTAGGTTAATGCTGGAATAGAAAACCAGGCCAGTGCCTGTTCTTTTTGGATGATTCTGTATAAACAATGAGAAAGTCTCAGGCTGCCTTAGACAAAGGCTGAGATGGGAGCTCCTGGTGGTTTTTATGAGGGGGAAGAGGAGATGGTGAGGAGGAGGGCGCCGAGTTTGTGCAGCAACTTGAAGCATGTCAGAAAGAACATTTGCCAGAAACCTTCAAAACTGTGGCAGTTGGTAATGTGTGAAATTGAACTTCTGACCCTGTTTGCTTGACGGCGACTTCTTCTTGTGCTTGAGAACTGTGTGGCATTGGGTCCCTGGATGTGGGCGGAACAGCAAAGTGGTTTAGTGAATAGGGAAGCGCCTTCCTTTTTGGGTGGGACTTGCCATGATAGAGCCTGGGCCATCACCTTAAAAGGAGATGTTTCTATTGAGAAATGGAAAACTGGCGAGACAAACGCCATAAACCTGAACCTGTTTGTAATTCCTTACCTGTAAGCTGCTTCACATGAAAGGTGATGTTTCTACTTCATAAGGACAAGGAAGAACAGCACATCAACCTGAGGGAATGGACTGTGGCTGTGGGTGGGAGCAGCTTTGCAAGAAGGAAACGGAGTCCCCTCCTGAGACGCCCCCATTTGCTTCTGCTCCTTCCTTGCCATTGATGTGCCCTTCTCCTGAAATGACCCAAACCTGTGTTTGGCAACAAGAGGCTGCGCCTTGATCCAAATGCATTTTTCAACTTGTGAAGTCTCACCTATTGCCAAGGGGCCTGAGCACCTGGTTAATGATCTTTAATGTAAATGATGCTTTGCTGGGTTAGTATGCACAGGCTTAGCTCCGTGGTCCTCCCATGTGATCCGTTCCCTGCCAGCCACCTGCCCACCTGTAGGAACTGGGCATGGCCGGTTTTCTCTTTATGAGCTCTCTGTGTCTTGGATGGAATTTGGCCTGAGACTGATGGGGTGGAACCAAAGCTTTTCAGCAGAAGAGAGAAACTGCAGAGCAGCCTGTTGGGTGAAGGGCTTTGAGGGTGGTGGTTGGGTTCCTAAAATCCAAGGACCTTCTGGTGAGCCTTTCCCTGAGCCTGCTTGAGGGAAGGAGCTGCCCACACTCTCTCCTGTGGGTGGGGGTGGGGGTGGCAGTAGCTGATCAAAGGCTGTCACCTGCAAGTGATAATGGCTTGGGTCTCTTCAGCAACAACCTGCCTTCTTCACCTTTCTGCTTGGACACCCCTTGGCACCCCGACATAAAGGAAAGAGCTGTCTGGATGGTCGTCTAGCTGTAGGGTAGGTAACGTTAGCCATTTCTTCTGACCCAGATCTGTGATGGTGGTATTTCTACATGTTCATGTTGAGACCTTTACAAAGATGAAAAAAAGCTTTCAGAGCTGCAAAAATGACAGGTGGCCCTTTTTAAAAATGTATTTTAAGAGACAGCTTTTAAAACCACTTTTAAAAAAATTGGATGGCACCATCCTGCAGCCTGTCAGATATCCCTTGAGAACTGTTGATTATTGGCTTATTTCTTGCTACCTCCAATCCCAAATTAAGCAGAGTGACATATAAGAAGCGGGGACATCAGCCTAAAGCATTTATCAGGTATGTCCTTCACAACTGGGTCTTTCCCATCCCTGGCACTAATTTTCTTTTAGGGAATGGGGCCTATTTTAGTTGCTGGTGGCAAAAGGGTTCCTGGGCAGCATGTTCATGGTCCTCAAGGGTGGATCGTGGAGGAGCTGAGGGACACACCGTGGACCTGGGTTGTCTGTCTTGGCCTCTTTCCGAGACCAAGTTCTGCCTCATGCTTGATTGGTTTGACTGCTATAGAATCTGATGTTTACTTTAGCATCCTAGGATGGAAAGGGTTAAGAATGATTTCTAATTTGAATTCCTTGTTTCCAGGGATTTATTAATCCTATATATTCATTTATTTTAAAAAGCACTAATTCATCATAGCTCACAGAAACAACTATGATTTGGCTTCTTTGGTTTCTTGTTTTTTTGAGATGGAGTTTTGCTCTGTCACCCAGGCCTGGAGTGCAGTGGCAGAGTCTCCATTCATGGCAACTTCTGCCTCCCAGGTTCAAGCAATTCTCCTGCCTCAGGCTTCTGAATAGCTGGGGTTACAGGCGCCTGCCACAACAGCTGGCTAATGTTTTTATCTTTAGTAGAAATGGGATTTTGCCATATTTGTCAGGCTGGTCTCGGACTCCTGACCTCAGGTGATTTGCCCACCTCGGTCTCCTAAAGTGCTGAGATTACAGGTATGAGCCACCACGCACAGACTTCTTTGGTTTTCATATTGATTATATTTTCTGAGACAAATACTCATGTATATAGTCCAATAGAAGATGTTTTAAAATAGTTGTTTAATCTACATTGACATCTTCTTACATTGCTATAGAATTCCTGTTATATTTATCTATATCATAAATTGCTTAAAGCCAAATGTCCCTTGCGGGAGAGAAGGCAAAACTGCTACCGGTAGCAGTTTTGCCTTCTCTCCCACAAGGGACATTTGACACTGTCTGGGGACATTTTTGGTTGTCATGTTCGACAGGGTGGGGTGTGAGACTGGCAAGTGTCTGGTGGTGGAAGCCTGGGTGCTGCTCCACTTTCCTCACTACACAGGGTAGCACCTGCCACACAGCCTAAAGTGTCAGTTGTGGTTGACCAAATAAGAAATGCCAAGAAAGACCAGGCGAGGTAGCTCACACTTGTAATCCCAGCACTTCAGGAGGCTGAGGCATGAGGATTACTTGAGCCCAGAAGTTCGAGACCATGTTTAAGAGTAAGTTCTCTAAAGTGGTGATTCTGAGGCTATATAGATCAAGTTGGTTTGTTGAAGAGCTGACTGCTAATTCACTCAACATCTGCATTTTTCTTTAGCTAAGGATGCCTTGAGAAACATTTTAGTCTTTTAGGCTTGAATTTGTTATTCGCTTAATAGCCTTCCTATGGTTGATTTTAAATGGAAAGAAAATTGCATCTTGCAACAGGAAAAAGAACGTTAGGGAGAAACTGAGGAAATGGAAATAAAGTATGGAATTTTGTTAACGATAACTCAACCTTGTTGCTTTCATTGTGAAACATGTCCTGAACTAACGTAGATCTTAATAATAGGGGAAACTGGCTTCAAGGTACATGGGGACTCTATGTTATCTGCAATAATTCTCTAATTCTGAAACAAAAAAGTTAATTAAAAAAGCACAGACAAAATTGCTGCCATTTTGTTAACAGATGTAGTGGTCAGTCTTACTGTTTTTCTTTGAAATATGCTGCTGCAAAGTTACGTTCTTTGTTATCTCGGCTGTCTGCTCAGGGTAGCCATGAAGTGGCTCTTTCTAAAATGTGCCCAGATAATTTTGAACCATTTCAAACCATAGTATGTGATTTTAATTTATTTTCCATTGCACTCACGCACTCATTTCTGGGTGGTGTATTGAAAAGACTAGACAGAATTTTCAGGTTTAAAAAGTTAACATTAACAGAAAATGTATTTGTAGGTGCCCATTGAAATACCGTCAACTGGAAATGCTGCCAGCAATGTGCTAGTTGAACAATGGGACTTTGTCCCATTTTTTTGCTGGGTGTCAGCTATCACTGCCTCGGGGAGGCTGGTGTCATTTAATGCCTCTGATAGCCAGAATAAGTAATTGTGGCTTCTTGGTCCATAAGCCACAAAATACATACGCAGACCTATTTTAATTGATGATAAGTCATGAAATACGCTATGTTTGTATTAAGATAACATGGATATGTTATGAAACAAGGTTAAAAGTTAGGATGAATCTTTAAAATACTACTGGAGATTGTTGGCTTTAGGTTCGTGAACCCCATCCCTGCTCTACACTCCTGTTAGTGGGGCTGCAAGAGGGGACAGTATGAAAAGCACTGGACTTGGAGATTAAAGAACTTGAGCTGGAATCAATTTGAGTCACTTATCTTCAGTACAGGTGGGCAGAGTGGTCATTGGGCAGTTTTGTTGTGAAAACAGAATGAGATCATATAAAATGTACTTGAATACCGTGAGGTCTATACAGATGCTCAATCTATTACTTTGCAGTAGGAGTCAGGTGTGGCCCCACTTCCCCACCTTCTTACCTACTTGTATTTTAGATCTTTTATATGTTGATATTCACTTTTGGTGGACTAAGTCTGTCTGCATTGCAAACCTGGACTCTCTTGCATTATCGCTCAGTGTGTGTATGTTAATGTTAGATAAAGAGTAGGCTGGTGCGGTGGCTCACGCCTGTAATCCCAGCACTTTGGGAGGCCGAGGTGGGCAGATCACTTGAGGTCAGGAGTTCGAGCCCAGCCTGGCCAACATGGTGAAACCCCGTCTCTACTAAAAATATAAAAATTAGCCGGGCGTGGTGGTGCCTGCCTGTCATCCCAGCTACTTGGGAAGCTGAGGCAGGAGAATCACTGGAACCTGGGAGGCAGAGGTTGCAGTGAGCCAAGATTGTGCCACTGCACTCCAGCTTGGGTGACAGAGTGTGACCCTGTCTCAAAACAAAAAACAACAACAACAAAAAAAGCAGATTATTTGGAAAGCTATTTTTAAATTATTCTTCAAACATATACCAAAGAGAACATAACATGAGAATAAGCAGCATAATGAAACCCCATCACTCAGCTTCAACCATTGTTAAAGTTTTGCTATTTTTATTGCTACTGAAGGCAGTTAAATAGTTCTTGGCAATCCTTTTATATTTAGCCTATACCATCAGGGATGACGATAAAAACAGGTTTCAAAGTCAGGTGAAATAATGTTTCTCTATATGAGTTCACCACTAACTTGATAACATAGTGTATGTTTCAATTGGTTTTTTCCAAATTTAATTCTCTTTTTAAGTTAGACAAAACACTGGCCAAAACCTAACTATGCTAATTAGATATATTAAGGCCGCTTTCCATCCCTGTTCCCTTATAGGTAGCCATCTTTATTTGTTTTGGGGTTATGCCTCCTACATTGCCCTTTTTGGAAAGTGTGGATATATTTGTATTCCCTCTTACTCATAAAGTAGCACATGGTAACATGGTACATACTGTTCTGAGCCCTGTTTTTTTTTTTTCCACTTAATGCCGTATCCTGCAACTTACTCAACGTCAGTATACAGAGAACTCCCTTGTCTTTTTATAGCTCCCTGCTATGGGCCTATGGAAGTTCATTCAGTCAGGCCCCTAATGATGGACCCTTGAGTTATTCCCAGACTTGTCCATTGTTTTGCAATAAATAGCCCTGGGCCTATGTCATTTGGTATTTTTGTAGAGGCATTCCAATAAAAATAAGTAAATTCTTCTTCTCTTGCCTTGAAGAGTGCAGCTTCTCAGTAACTTTTTATTCTCTGAAGCTCTGTCCTCCTCTTTAATCCCTGATTTAAGAGGTGCAGCTCTTCAGGCCATAAACCTTCTTGCCTCAAGTTTTTAAAGCTACAACGGAATCTAAGAGATCTCTCTTGTTTTACAGCTAAAGGACCTGAGACCAGGAAACAAAGGGAGAGCCAGGAGCCCAGGTCTCCTGTTCCCCGCCTGGCCGGTGATACTCTTTTTGTTAAACTCTCATTCTCTCTGCCTGTCGTTGGCCAGGCTGTCCTCCAGGAAAGTGCTTCTCAAAGTGTGGTCCATGGGCAGCAGGGTCCCTGGAGCTTGTCAGAAATTCAAGATGTCAGGCCCTGCTCCAGAAGAGCTGAGTTACAGTCTGCCAATTACTTGATTCCCTGAGTGGTTCATGCACAGACAGGCTGGAGAAGCGCTGGACTGGTAGCTTTCTCCAGAAGAGCATACAACATCCGTTTATAAACAGGGATGGTGCAGGTTCCTTTTCAACACGTGGATTTGCCCTTCCTCCTGGTGCGTTCCTCCAGCCTGCCTGTCTTGTTCCACACCGACTCCAAATGATCAAGGGGTTCAGACTTGATCCTTTGGGTAGTACGGTCTTTCTTGGATAGCATTGCCTTCCATTCCTGCTGCATACATTCAACACAATCTTCATCCTTCTCCGTTTGTCTCTGATGTGTCATACTCCTTTTGCTTGACAAGTGCCCTTGCTTGATTCATTTTCTCATCATTTGTGTTAAGGGCCTTAAAATGCTTCCTAGTGTATATCCTACCATGTAAGTTGCTTCATGGCTGCTGTGAGGTATGTCCATGTGTGCACATCCACCTGTGTTGATAACTGATCATATTGGGCCTCAGTGCGTACTTTTTTTTTTTTTTTTTTTTTTTTTTTGGGTAAAGAGACAAGGTTTTACTCTGTCACCCAGGCTGGAGGGCTGAGACACAGTTGTAGCTCACTGCAGCCTCAAGCTCCTGGGCTTAAGTGATCCTCCCACCTTAACCTCCCAAGTAGCTGGGACTATAGGCGCACACCACCACACTGGCTAATTTTTTAATTTTTTGTAAAGATGCAGTCTCACTGTGTTACCCAGGCTGGTCTAGAACTTCTGGCTTCAAGCCATCCTCCCACCTCAGCTTTCCAAAGTGCTGGGATGATAGGCGTGAGCCGCGCGCCTGGCCCTCAATGCGTGCTTACATATACTTAAATAAAAACTTAATGCAAATTACTTCTTAAATTATCCACAAACTGACTTGGCAGCTACAGTGACTACAAGTAGTGAAACCACTGTCGTAATAAAAATGAAATTATTTATTGTTAGATTTAGTATTTCTGATCTCTTACATTTCAATTTAGGAAGGTCAATTTTTGGGAAGTGGTGGTAATAATCTAAGTATATCTAGACTCAGTGATGAGGGCTAGTTTACTGTGGGGAGATTTTAGCATAACAATATTAAATGTTGGTAAATGTATAGGGGTTTTCTTTTTAAAGACAGCTTTTTATACAAAGAAACAGATGATCTTTTTTCTTTTCTAAACGATGTTAGTTATACCCAAATTAGTAAATGTTAAAATAACCATGACTGGTAAAAACATTTTGCAATTTTTTTTTTTACTTTTTATATAATTAAATGAAATTCTCCATTTGGTAGTTGATCTCTCAGATAAATTAAGTCTTGCCAGACTGTCTGAGAAGACTAGTGAATCAGACCCTAAAAACTTGTAGCATTTGAAAAATAACAACTGTGTATTGCAATTTATAAGGGCATAATTAGAGAAACTTTTTCAGTCTTAAGATTTGTACTCATCACCCTGGTTTTAGAGAATCCCATTCAATTCAACTGCTGTGAAAAAGTCACTGCTTTTAGCCACAGAAAATAACCAGTTTAATATAATTTTTATTATAATGACTTATAATAAAAATTTAACCATTTTGACTCCAAAAGCCTAGCTGACTGGACGAGGTGGTTCACGCCTGTAATTTCAGCATTTTGGGAGGCGGAGGCAGGTGAATCACTTGAGGTCAAGAGCTTGAGCCCTTCCTGGCCAACTTGGTGAAGTCCTGTCTCTATTATAAATACAAAAATTAGCCAGGTGTGGTGGAGCATGCCTGTAATCCCAGTTACTCGGGAGGCTGAGGCAGGAGAATTGCTTGAACCTGGAAAGCGAAAGTTGCAGTGAGCCAAGATGGAGCCATTGTACTCCAGCCTGGGCAACAGACTGAGACTCCTTCAAAAAAAAAAAAAAAAGCCTAGTTGACTTTATTCCCAGATCTGTCTGTACTTTGCAGGCACAGATACATTTACAAAATAATTAATGGTGATTTTCTCATTCACAATAAGCAGTTATTTTGCTTTCACTGTGTATGTGACAAGGTGGTTATGTGGAGTACATAAAGGAGTAAAGTAAGTCTCTTGACTTCAAGATGCTTACAGTCTAATAGAAACCGTGAAATTTCTACTGGTCAAGGTTTTCTTGGGATAACTCCAACCAAATGAATGAGCAGCTGTCTAATAAATGAAAATTACTCTTGTCCCTTTCCTTAACTTTGTATTGATGGGTAACAGGGCATGGCGCATGGGAATTGCTTATGCTTCTGAGTTTTAGTCTTTTAAAAATAGGTTTAGATATTCTATCATGTTCGTCACATTAGACTCACATTACATAAAAGGTTTTCTACGTATTGTAGCTCCTCATGAGGGTCACCTATGTGAATGTTTAAAAAAGAAGTGAGAAGGTGTTATAAAAAGCACTAGAGAAGCTGTCAAATGGTTTGTGAGACAAAATGAAACTCTCCAACTCTGAAATCCAACAGAGTATATGAAGAAAGGGAAAAAATAGATCAAAAAATGGCAGGGGAGGAACTCAGTGCCCTACCAGGATTAAAGCAGAATGGGGATCAGATCCAGACACCCAATAGTCTGTGAGCATCTCGATACGGGATACTTGGGTTGAGAGTTCAACTCATTGAATAAATTTTGTCAATAACCACAAGATGGTCTAAGATCTACAAAGTAGAGTAAGCAGTGTAGAATCAATTAAAGGTATTCTCTTTATTATGTCTTATTTGTGTTTCATGCTTTTGAGGTTATTCGTCCTTTTAATTAATTCATAATGAACTAATATAATTTTGTGGTCACCAGCTTCTGGCTAGTACATGCACAGTTGTGGGTTGGTAGGAGAATGAGCAGTAAAGCTCTGAACTAATATGCCAAGTAGTCTGTTGTATTCACAAATGGCCAAAAGAATAACAGAGATTAAAGAAAGGTAAATATAGCCACCTGGCAAAAATATTTACCCTTTTTAAAATGATGGAAGTTATATATAGAAGAAATGTTTTTGGTAAAAATATTTGAAAGTTTGTTTTATAATCAAAAGTAGCTTGGGTTATTTTGACTAGGGTGTATGTGTGTGTATGTGTGTGTGTGGTAGGGGGGAGAGAAAAGGAGGGAGGCAGGCAGCTGGCAGGGACTGTGGATTGTGTCAGTTAGGAGAGGGAAATGAGATGATTAAGTTAGTAAGAATAGAAAACATGTAGGAAGCCAGATCTTGAAATTTCAGGGCTATTCATTAGTCATTAGTTGAAGATTTAATGGGGAAATGTAGAAACCACCAGTAATTAAGAAATAAAATTATTGTTAAAAAACTGTCACAAGCAGGCCGGATGCGGTGGCTCTCACCTGTAATCCCAGCACTTTGGGAGGCCAAGGTGGGCCGATCACCTGAGGTCAGGAGTTTGAGACTAGCCTGACCAATACGGTGAAACCCTGTCTCTACTAAAAATACAAAAATCAGCCAGGCGTGGTGGTGCGTGCATACAATTTCACCTATTTGGGAGGCTGAGGCAGGAGAATCTATTGAACTGGGAGATGGAGGTTGCAGTGAGCTGAGATCACACCACTGCACTCCAGCCTGGGCATCTGAGTGAGACGCCATTTCAAAAAAAACAAAAACAAAAACCCCCCAAACTTTCAGCATGAGAGTAGCTTGCTTCAGCTCAGAAACATCAGTTTGAAGATTATACCAAGTTTTCCAGTGAAATGTTACCAGTTTATGGAGCTGGGTTTGCACGGGTCTGAACCTCTCCTCCTCAGGTGTAAGCTCTTGGAGGCAGCCTGCCGCTTAAGGTGCAGGGGAGTTCATCTTTGCCAGACATGGTAACATATCCATAGAGATCTGGCACCATAGCTTAAGATATGTGGGAGAAATAATATGCAAGAAATGGAAAGAGCACAAGTAAGAGAATAGAAATCCACAGAAGTGGTAACAGAATTGCTGGCTGAGGTTGGAAGCATTCAGTGTGTGGGTGTTTGTGGGAGGCATGGTGGTCTCCTATTCCTTGACCTCATCAGGCAGATATCACAGCACAAACATGCAGGTGGGAATCAATTGCGTTCCCACCTGGGTACCTCCATAGGCTGTTGGGGATACACCACTTAATATAGTGTGATGGAATATGGGGCGATCCAAAGGCACTCAGTTCTCCCACCCATCCTGTGCACAAGAAAAAGCCCCTTGAATAATGTCTCCCCTCTTGTCCTTTGCGTGGTGAAAATGCACATTTTCCCATCTACTCTTTTCTCTTTAAGCTTTAGCATACGGTTGTTTGCTAAGAATGGAATCAGAGAGAATATTTTCACCAGGAAGTGAAAGTTAAAGTGTTTGAAAAAGATACAAGGATATCTAATAGTTCCAACCAGCGCCGTTTTATATTTTCACCATGACAAGTAGCTGTATGTCTTGGAACTTTGGCAAACAGATTGTTCCGTTTAATTTTCACAGATGAAAACCACAGTGCTGGGTGGGGGCCAGGCAGAGGGAAATCAACCAAATACCTCATTTTAAAGATTTGGGGTTTTTTCGGGGAAATTGCAAGCCATGCTTGTTTATAGGCAATGCAGGGACCTTGACACTCTCTTACTTACAGTTCTGGAGTTGTATTTTCCTCCCTGAAGACTAGGTGAAGGCAGGCAGGGTTATGTGCATAGGTGGGGGTGAGGGTGGATGGCCTACAGGGTTGTTACTTCTAGTGTAATAGGAATATATGAAGGTACTTGGGCTGCTGGTCTTGCGCAGAACCAGCCAGTAGGTTCTAAGAGACTTGATAGCCGAGGGCCCCTGGGCCCTGTTCCACCTTTTTAACATTTCTGTGACTTAGTAGCGGCAGTACCGTGCCCATCCCCCAGTGATGTTTGGGGTACAGTTATACCCTTGGCCATGCCTCTGCGCTCGCTCACCTGTGTTGTCTGAAATCCGGCTCTTGATCAGGATCTGCGGTTGCTTATGCAGGATCCAGTTCAGGGTTCTTATTCATGGTAGGTGGAATTTCGGAACTTTCCCCCAAAAAGTTGACATAACTTAAAGAGAAGGGAGGTATATTGAGGCCAGCCTGGCCAACATGGCGAAACTCCACCTCTACTAAAAATACAAAAATAGCTAGGCATGGTGGCGAGCACCTGTAGTCCCAGCTACTCAGGAGGCTGAGGCGGGAGAATCACTTGAACCCCTCGGGGCAGAGCCAAGATCACACCACTGCATTCCAGCCTGGGTGACAGAGTGAGACTCCATCTCAAAAAAAAGAGCAGGCTGGTATTAGTTCCTTACTGGTCTCAGTAACCCCTGAGAACATTAAATGGTTTATACCACTGAAGAGTTCCTGTTATAATGGGGGTTTAATGTAATAGTAAAATTTTATTCACTGAGATTCACTCAGGGGAAAGTATTCAGGAACAAAGTGAACAAATTAAATATGAACATTATCATTTTGGTTCTAGTTTTTATAAGGACTTATGGTAGCAATCCAAATAGAAGTATTTGCTCTAACAGATAAATTATTAGCATGTTGGTTGTTTACATATGAGTCAGGGCGTCTAAAATTCATTCCCATAAGTAGGTCGAACCTCCTTCTCAACCTGTTGTCATAGGGTCTAAAAATGGAAACGTGAGTCCAAACTCTTTCCGGATCATAAAAATAATTCTGAATTAGTAGAGCATAAATGAATGTGATTTTACTTGAGTGTCATTTTCAAGTTCCCCAGGCCAGGTTGAGACCTTTTAAGTCTTTTAAAAATTCCCTGCAGTGAGGATTAAGAAAATAGTAGCAGCTTTGCTTCTGGTCTTAGACAGTTTTCTAATGAGGTCAGAGCCTCTCACCCTGAGAGAAGCAGACTCCCTTTGCCCCTTCAGCATTGGTTTTTGAGAATTGCTGTCTGCAGCTATCATATAGACAAGGTCACTTCTTAAAAGGATACATTTCTGAACCTGGAGAAAGAGTGGGATCTGAATGATTGGCTCTTCTGATTAACAGAGCTGTAGATCAAGTTGTGCTAAAATGCTCCACAGATATATTAAGCCACGTTTATGCATGAGTGAGCTCACTGTCATGACATGGGAGTGAATCTTTGCTGATTCAAGATCCTGGGGTTCCTTCGCGTTGGAATACTGTCCTGATTCTAGATAGTTAATAGCAGTTTTAAAATTAGGTTAAATGTAGTCAGACTGCAGGATTAATTCTGTTGGGAATTTTTTGTTTGTTGGTTGGTTAGTTATTTTAAGCCTGAATGTGAACCCAAACATTTTTCCCAAAATGTGAAATGAAGAGTGAAAATCTAACAATAGGATAAGAAAGATGATAGATAAGAGAAAATAGTTCAAACTTGGCCTGCACTCAGGAAATGGAAACAGTTCCTCCCCATCCTCCTGCCTCTCTTCCTCTTCCCTCTTCACCTCCCCCTCTTCCTCCTCTTCTTTCTGCCCACCCCGCCCCTGCCCCCACTGTGGCCAATTTATTCATCCCCCTCCTCTTTTAGAATGCCAACAACTAGCCTGTTGGTTCCATTGCTTACTTGCCTTGTGACTCATAACATTTTCATCTTAGGTATTTTTCTTTCTTGGTCTTGGTAAAAATTCTAAGCATCGTAGAGCATATCACCTGGAGAAAAGAACTACTTTCATTATTAATGAAGGCAAAAAATAAAGAATTGAGTCTGCATCCTAATAAATTATAAAAAGATCAACTAATCAAAAAATGTAAAAACTAGGATGGAGGAATTAGGAGATGGTAAGATTTAAAAGTTAAGTAAATCCAATAGCTGGCTGTTTGAAATGACCAATGAAATAAACTCTCATCATCCTAACTTAGGAACAGAAAGAAATCATCTTAAGTTAGAAATAGATAATAGGAATGAGAAAGGAGACACAGAGAGGTATCACTAGACTTTATAGAAAAACATTACATGTAATCAATCACATTTGAAAATATAGGGCGGACTTCTCAGGAAAACACAAATTACCAAAGTTGATTTAAGAAGCATGGAAAAGTTGAATAGACCAATTACTATAGAAGAGGTAAGAAAGATGATTAAAAGTTACCATTGAGAAAGGCACCAGGAAGGAATCCATGGATTTCCAGCTGAAGTTGTGTTTGTTTTTTTTTTTTGTTTTGTTTTGAGACGGAATTTCACTCTTGTTGCCCAGGCTAGAGTGCAATGGTGCCATCTTGGCTCACTGAAACCTCTGCCTCCCGGGTTCAAGTGATTCTCCTGCCTCAGCCTCCCGAATAGCTAGGATTACAGGCATGTGACACCATGGCTGACTACTTTTGTATTTTTAGTAGAGATGGGATTTTATCATGTTGGTCAGGCTGGCTTGAAAAATAGAAAATTTGAGTGTTATTTTTACTCTTATAAAACATGGAAAGGTTCCCAGTTCATTTTATAAAACCAGCAAAATTTTAATTTAAAAATCTGATAAATTTTTTAAAAAAGTAAAGATCAATATTATTTATGAAAGTAAGTGTAGAAATTTAAAATAATTTACTAAAAAATAGACTCTTGAGTGCATCAAAAGGCTAGTGCGTTATATCAGTATTTTCCAGTAATACTAGGGTCATTAACTGTTAGAAACCCATCACTATCATTGATTGTTACTCCATCATATAGAAGGAGAAGAATGTATTACTAAGTCAGTGGAGGCTAGAAAGCTATTTGAAAAACTTTAGCAGCCGTTCCTAATATAGTACAATCTCAGAAAGTAAACTAGGGATGAAAATAAATTACTTAAAGGCCATATGTATGTATACACACACACAGACACACAGACACACATCCCCCCACAGCAAATATTTCCTAAAAGACAGAACACTAAAACTATTCAATTAAAATTAGGAATGAGAGAAGAATGTCACCTTTTACAATTATTGTTTAATATTATCTTAGCGGTTCTTATGAGTGGAGTAAAGCAATGAAATGTTCATATGTCTAGAAATCGCAAGAGCCTTTAGTAAAAAATCTAAAATCAAAAGAAGAAATTGTCAAGGTACCTGGACAAAAAATATGTCCCTAGAAATTATCTTCTCTGTGTTTAGAAGGTAAGTACCTAGAAATAGAAGTTAACTATTTCTTTCATGGTAGCAGCAGATAACCTAGGAAGATACTGAACTAATACCTATAACCTTCTTAGTGAAGAAGGTGAAATATAATCTAGAGAAATTAAAACACATAATCTCTGAATGTATCTTATTACAAAATTAATAAGTAAATTTCTTGTGATTCCAATTAGAATTTCCAAAGTGGTGGATTTTCTTTTTAGTTGAATAAAATAATCCTGAAGTCTTTATTGAAGAATAAATACATGCTACCTAAGAGGAGCCAAGTCAAATATGGAAAAGAAAACCAGTGAGGGCAGATTTGGCTTACAAGTGATGACAGCATGCTAAGAATAAGAAGTCTTCGTGATCAAAGCAATGTGGTATTGATCCAGAATTACATAAATAGTTCATTGGAACAGACTTGAGAATCTAGGACTGTGTCTCATTAAGTAAGAGAGAGAATGTATAACAAGATGATAGTTCAGTACTGTTGAGGATGGCACTGGCATAACCAGATCTTTATCTGGAGTGGGGATGTGGGGAACAGCCCAGACCTCTGTCTTACATCATGATCAGTGATAAATCCCAGAATCTTCAAACACTTAATAAGCAATGCAACTTTTACAAGAAAATATAAGAACCTACTTTGTATAATCTTGGAGTGAGGGAGCATGTTTAAGCAGAATTTGATATGCACAAGCTATGGAAAGAGACACAATTTGAACATATATTTTATTTTTATTTGTTTATTCTTTGAGTCTCACTCTGTCAGTCGGGCTGGAGCTCAGTGGCACATTCAGGGCTCACTGCAGCCTTGAATCAGGTGATTCTCCCACCTCAGCCTCCCAAGTAGCTGAGACTACAGGCAAGACCTACTGTATCAGTCAGTTCTCACGCTGCTAATAAAGACATACCTGAGACTGGATAATTTATAAAGGAAAGAGGTTTCACAGTTTCACGTGGCTGGGGAGGACTCACAGTCATGTCTGAAGGTGAATGAGGAGCAAAGTCACATCTTACGTGGTGGCAGGCAAGATAGTGTGTGCAGGGGAATTCCCCTTTATAACCATCAGATCACATGAGACTTATTCACTATTATGGGAGTAGCATGGGAAAAATCTGCCTTCTTGATTCAGTTGCCTTCCACCAGGTCCCTCCCATGGCATGTGGGGATTATTACAATTCAAGGTGAGGTTTGTGTGGAGACAGGCTTTCACAATGTTGCCCAGGCTGGTCTTGAACTCCTGGGTTCAAGTGATCCGCCCGCCTCAGCCTCCCAAAGAACTGGGATTAACAGGCATGAGCCACTACCCCTACCCTGAATATATATTTTAACATATTTTAAAACTTTTCTATGGTAGAAGATATGTGATTAAGTCGTAGATCAAGGAGGGATATTTGTAACAGACATGGGCTACTATCTATAGTAAATAACTTGCAAATTAAGAAAAACACAAAGGAAAAATAGACAAAGAATACTAATATGGAATTCACAGATAGCAAATGCAGACAGCCAGGAAACCTGTGAAAAACAGTTCATTTTTGCTAGGGAAATGCAGATTAAAACAACAATGAGATGTTACTTTAAACCCATCAGATTGGTAAAAATAGAGAAAAATACCACTTTTTGGTAGCAAGGATGTAGTGGAAGTGGTAAGTGGTATTATTTCTCATAATACTAATGGAAATGTGAATTATCATGTCCTTATTTGAAAAGCAGATGGGAGTGTATATTAAAATAAAAAACGACTATACCTTTCTTCTAATCAGCCTTTGTCCTCGGTATCTATCTTTTAGAAATAAAAGCATGTGCAAAGTCATATGGCTAACGACGTTTATTGTACCATTATAGTGGCAAAATATTGAAAATATGAAAGCTCATCAGTTGAAAAACGGCCAATTTATAGACTATTTATGGATTACTTGTATGTAACATTAAGAGAGTACTGGAGCTGTATCGGAGTTGGCTGTGGAGCACAGTTCTATGAGATCGTGATGAATGAGAAGCAATGTGTAGAAAAATGTGTAATATCTCGTTGTAAAACAAAGACACATTCCTCCTGTGCCCATAGGTGTAAATGTATGAGTGTGGAGAAAATGATGAAAATGCTTCTTACGTATGTTAAGCAGGGAGCGGGGTGGAGGTTAATGTGGAATGGTGGGAGAATGGGGATGGCAGGGATTTCCAAGTTACCCACCAGTGATGAGTGTTAATCACATCCCATTTTTTCCTGTGAAAGAAGCTGCAGCACTGTAGTTTGGGGTTAAAAATGTTGGCTCCTTCTCTTAAGTCTTAATTTGTTTTTTTTAAAAAATTTGACTCTGTTCTTGTTTTGATGCGCTGATACCCTCTTAGATTTTACAAGCATATTAATTGTGCGTATTTAACATTCTTCTTTGGTTTATCCTGAGACCCTATTTGCCTGCCCCTTTCGCACCACTGACGGTTCTTGGTGATCTGCTGGTCTTCCTCTTTGTGCCTCCTGTAGCCCTCTGTTCACTGGCGTGTGCCAGCTCAAAGCAATACGTAGGGCCTGGCGGGTGGGCCAGGAGGCAGACTTTTAGGTGTGGCTCCTGCATGGGCCTCCTCAGTCTCTTGAGCTGCCTGCACTGCAGTCTTAGCAGTCTTAGGACCACACTTCTGCTTTGGCCCACGTGAAGTGCAAGGTAGCAATGGGAAAAGCAGAGAGGAAATGAAGTTTTCTGATAAATCACCTGATCACTGCCCCAGGGTTAGTCACTCTAGCCCCTTGGATCTCTTGACTTCGTCTCTTGACTTGTTTCTTTTGAATTTCTGGCATCTGTAGAATACTACTTGTGCAGCAGCAGTCCCCTGGTTCTGCTTTTCTTTCGACCCTAGCCCCGACTGTTCATTTGATGATACTGTGTCTTATTTTCCCAAGATTCTTATGGATGTGATATTTAGTCTGAATCAGAGAAAGAGAGAGGTAGAAATGTACACTCAGAGGGCCGCTTGGATGGAAACTTCTGCTGATCTCTCTGAGCCTTAGTGGAATCGTCTGTAGAGCAGGGATAACAGTGCCTATCTGTTACTGTTAGGGTTACTGTGAAGATTAAGTGGTGCTCTTAAAAGACTTAGAACAGTGCTGTCATAAAGTAAGGATTCCGTAAGTATTAGCTGCTTGTGTGTGTGTGTGTGTGTGTGTGTGTGTGTGTGTGTTTTAAATGGGATCTTGCTGGAGATACTAGATTGCAACGGAGCATTGGTGTTTTTTCCCTAGTTAATAGATCTAGGATGTCTTCTGACGCCTGTCATGTTTTTAAAACTCTATGGTGTTTCTTTTATTTTCTTTTTTTTTGAGACAGAGTCTAACTCTATCACCCAGGTGGCAGTGCAGTGGCGAAATCTCAGCTCACTGCAACCTCTGCCTCCCAGATTCAAGTGATTCTTCTTCCTCAGCCTCTTGAGTAGCTGGGACTACAGGCATGCACCACCACACCCAGCTAATTTTTGTATTTTTAGTAGAGACAGGGTTTCACCATATTGGCCAGGCTAATCTCAAATGCCTGACCTCAAGTGATCCTCCTGCTTTGGCTTCCCAAGTGCTGAGATTACAGGTGTGAGCCAAAGCACCCAGCTGAGTGTTTCTTGATGTATCTATGTATGAAAATTTCTGTAGCTAAATTCCCATAGTTGAATTCCTGGATCAAAGAATAGGAACATTTACAATGTTCATAGACATTGGAAAATTGCCTTCTGTAGTATTGCACTGGTTTCCGCTGGCTGTAGTGGTTGATGAGGGTACCAGTTTTTCCCTAGTTAAACATTAACCCATTTTATCATTCTTTTCATCTCTGACATTATGGAAGGTAAAAATATCTCATTTTATGTCTTCAGTCTGTGAGGCCAAGTTTCTCTTTGTGTATCTGTATTTCCATTTTTATTCAGTGGCAACTCACATCCTTCTGTCAGTTTTTCCTTTGACCTATTAATTTTTCATTGCTTAATAAGAATTCTTTGTAAAGTGGACATTTTAACTCCATCTATCGTATACTTTTCTCATTTGATTTTTTGAATATCTTGTATAGCACCTTTTAATTTCAACACTGTGCTTTTGTCTTTTCTATGGTGACTTGGAAAGCCAACAGCTACTTAACAGCATATTTTCCTTCTGTTAAAAACAAGAAGGGATTTTCCCACTCTAATTGTGAAGATTGTACATTTTTCTAAGTCTGAAAATAAATTAGAGGAAAAAAACAACAGAAAGAACATCAGTCACTCTTAATATTTTTGCATTTTCCTTTTAGTTGTCTTTTAGGAGAGAATGTTTATATATACTTAATATCATAACATAGACAATAGCCTACTTTGGTCATTTATTCCAATATGTAATATATGACAGTTTCTGAATGTACAATATCTTATTTAATCATATCTGTTAAGTTTGTTTCCAGTTTTTCATTTAAGAGAGAAGGATATTGGGTGTGTCTTTGTGCAAAACAAGATTTTTTTTTTTAAGTTGGATTCTGTTCCTATGATACCTCTCTGGAAATGGGATTCCTAAATCAAGGAATATTAGGATTTAAATACTCTTGGTACAGATTACCAATTTACTTTCCTAAAGTGTGTTACTAGTTTATCTTGCCATCAGCACAAAGACTCGCTGTGCTATCGTCTGAAGAGAAGAGAACTGCCCTGAAGATTTGGGGGAGGAGCGTTCATGGAGAGGCGTGTGGAAGTGAGTTTGAGAGGTTTGAGAAACAGCCCTGATATGATTGGGGCTGGGGAAGGGAGAGAGTTCAGGGGAGAAGGCTGGAGGTGAGGTTAAGGGAGCCATGGCTGTGTGGGTGCCGGGGAATTTGTATTTCCTGTTTAAGGTTGTGGTAAGCCAGCCTGGAGAGTTGCAAGAAAGGAGTGGCTTTATGGGATTTATTGTTGCAAGTGAGAGTGGCCCAGAGGCCAGTTAGGAGGCTGTTGCAGAGGCTTAAGTGAGAGAGGATGGTTTGAACACCAGAATGGAAACATCCAGCAATGGAGAGGAGGAGATGGTAGGGGATTAAATTTGGTGATGGAGTCCTTAGGACCTGCAGATAAACTGGATGTGTAAGAGAGAAAGGGAAGAGGAATTGAGGAAATTTCCCTTTGAACTGCCTGGGGGCCACTGAGTTGGGATCGATGTGTTGGGGAGCGGTGAGGAGGCAGAATCGATGCTCTTTTTAGGTCTAAGCCGTCTCTTAGACCTCCAAGTGGAGATGTGAAGATGATGGTAAAGGAGAATGGAGCGCAAAAGAGAGGCAAGAGTTGTCAGTCTTTTGGGAGTCATTTGCATTTAGATGTCTTTCCAGCCTAAGGGACTGGAACACTTCACTAAGGTTGAGGTCTTTCTTTCCTGTGAAAATGTGATCACGATCCTAAGTAACAGCCCTAAAAGTTAAACATTAGGAACACACGGTTTCAAAAATTAGGAAGTATCTGTAAGCTGCCAGATTCTAAATGCTTTGAGGATATAAATCCTTGGGTCTTGCTGAGTGCTTTAAGCAGAAGAGGTACATCGTATTGTGTTTACTGAATGGCGTTTAAAGATTCAAGAGTCCTTTCCCCCTTCTTGATGAAACAATTTGCTTTTCAGATGCTTTGATATAGTGAGTTGATTGTAGGACCTTATGAGGCATGTAAACCACACATTGTCCTTTTTTGTAAGGCATTGGAAGAAAAAGCTAACTCAAGTTAGGAGGGATTTAAGACTGTGTGAGGAACTTCAAGCCTTTATGTGGTGATCACCAAACCTTGCCTGTGTTATGTAAAGATTTTTGTCTGTGTCATGTTACCCTTGTTTTGTTCAATTTATTCCTTCCCCTTCAAGCGTCCTAGTTTCTCCTCTACTGTAGCTGGTTTTAAACAAAATAGAAAAACTTGGGTCTCCTCCACCCTCAGCATCTGAATTCTCGTTTGGTTACTCACTGTTTTAAAATAAGTGATAATAGTACATTCTTAGCAGTTTGTTTATTTTTAATTTTATTTTTTATGGAGACAAGGTCTCACTCTGTTGCCCAGGAGTGCAGTGCCACAGGGTGATTGCAGCTCACTGCAGCATTATAACTCTTGGGCTCAAGCAATCCTCCTGTCTTAGCCCCCCAAGTAGCTGGTACTACAGGTGCATGCCACCATGCCCAGCTCATCTTAGCAATTTTTAAATAACATTTTTTTCCAATTATAAGAGATGTAGACATTGGAAAAGACAAAACATAAAGCATTGATCTACCTGTAGAGCCAAATACCCAGAGGAATATAAATTGGTTACCGTTTCATTTTGTTTCTGTCCAGTCTTTTGGCTATACTTATATTTATGTATATGGAAATAGTTTATGAATTTGGAATCATACTATGATATTGGTTAGAATGATGCTTTTTAAACTATTTTACTGTAGACATTTTATGATAGCTTGTAATGTTATTTTTAAAAACATACTTTTTGAAGGCTGCAGAATATGGATAAATTCATGATGACTTTTTAGAGGAAAATATCAAGATGATCTCACTAACAAATCCTAAGATTAAAAACAAAAGCAAAGAATACAAAAGCTGAATCATCTTTGGAATACTACTGTGAAATTCAAATTTTATGTTCTTAATAAAATCCTGTTTTGAATGAAATCAGTCTTCATGCTTTTCTTATTCCTGTTGGCTATGTTGCCTACACTTGAATTCACTGTTCTTATATACTTCCTTTGCTTTGCATTGGAACAAGCTGATCCATTGTGACCCTCTGTGGTATTTCATAAAACCACACCCTACAAACCGCCCAGGCTTTTAAGTGTAGTAAACAGTATTGAGCAACATTTTGGGTAATATTGTCAGAAGTGTTAGGTGCCATCCAACAATGGCTTATCACTTACATTTAAGTGTAAGTAATATACAATTAAAGGAATGTCATGACTTTTTAACTTTATTTTGAAATTTGAGCTTAGAAAAAAATCCCCAAGGGATGTGAGCAAGAGTAAAAGCACCATCTCCTACTGCCAGCCTTCTGGGAGACCCACCCCTGGTCTTCCCAGGTGCCTCCTCCGTGACCTCTTGTTAGTCGGAGAGGGCTGTGGAAAGTTCCAGGGAGGCTGCTCTTCCCTCCATTCCTTTTGCTCATTGCATTCTGCCCAGATTATAAAACCGAAGTATCTGTCTTAAGACACCAACAACTTTCTCTTCATCAAATCCAGACACATAGAATCCCCCACAACCAAGAATTACCCAGCCACAAAGTGTCAGTAGTGGCCTGGTAAAAGAAAGCCGGTTTTAGGCTTCGTCCAGAACCTGGCCATCTTCCATTGGTTATCCCGATATGTGCATCCATGTCTCTCTTCACTGTAGCCTGGTGATCATGGTGGCAGTCATTTTGGGATACTAGTGAGGTTAGAATAACTTCAGGCTTCCCTCATGAATAGCGTTGGAGGAGGACTGGTTAACACTGGGTTGAAGCTGGTGTGAAGGTTGGGTCCACTCTCTGGCATCTGTCCCTAGGTCATGGTGCTGCTTTGATTGGGGCCTAATTTTCTCCTCTAGACAAAAGGAATTTAAGACTTCTAGCATTCCTTCCAGGCTTAACATTTTTTTGTTGAGGGCTGATAGTCACTTTGGCAGAAGCTGATTTCTCTGGGTTAGGGAAAATGACATAGGTTTAACAGAGAGGTAGATGTACACCACTTGTTTAATCAGTTTGCCTAGAATAGAGGTGGCAGAATTGGAGTTGGAAAGATCAAATGTAGCCTTTTTTCCTTCCAGAATGCGGTTTTTCTGTGCGTTTTTCTGTGCGTTTTTCAGAACCTCGTGGGACAGGGTGAAAGTGAGCATACCCAAGTGAAGGGTATGGTTATGGGGAAATGGTTATTAGAAATCTCAGTTGTCTCAATTTTCTAATACTAATTTTCAGAGGGTGACAATTGCGTATTTAGTGTTGTAATTGCTTGCCAGGGCTGTCATAAAACGTAGCACAGATTGGGTGGCTCAGATACCTCAAATATGTTTTCTCGGGGCTCTGGATGTCCGGAGCCTGCGATGAAGCAGGGTTGGCTGCTTCTGCGGCCTCTCTTCTTGACTTGCAGATGGCTTCTCTGGGTCTTCCCAGGTCATCTGTGTACCAGTCTGCGTCCTAATCTCCTGTTCGTATAAGGGCACAGTCATATGGGATTGGGACCCACCAACTGACCCCATTTTAACTTAATTACCTCTTTACATACCCTCTCTCTAAATACAGTCAGAATCTGAGGTATTGAAGACTTCCACATAGGAATTTTGGGCAAATACAATTTAGCCCATCACAATCAGGTAGCATTTGGTAGGAAATATAGGTGCTTTTTATCTTTAAGGGACTAGGCAAATTGTTAAAAAAAAAAACAAAAAAAAAACTTGTTCAACTTGGTTAGGTGCATTTTCTTATAGCATATTGTAGTTTTTATTTTTTTTTAACCTTCCAGCCAGTATGTAAATCAGAAACATTGTAGCTTAATTTGATAGTTTTAAACATAATCAAAGATGATGGAAATCCTGTTCTTAAATTTAGTCTGTTGGGCACTTGTGTGTCCTCAGCTGCTGAAGACTAAAAACTTGAGATATTTCTCTTGTTTTAAGAATTTGACTGAAAACAAGCTGGGCACATTGGCTTATATCTATAATCCCAGCACTTTGGGAGGCCAAGGGGGTGCATCACTTGAGGCCAGGAGTTCCAGACCAACCTGGCCAACGTCGCAAAACCCTAAACAAAAATTAGCCACCGTGGCTCACACCTGTGGTCCCAGCTGTTCGGGAGGCGGAGGCACAAGAATTGCTTGAACCTGGGAGGCAGGGACTGCAGTGAGCCGAGATTGTGCCGTTCATTGCACTTTAGCCTGGGTGACAGAGCAAGACCCTGTCTTAAAAAAAAAAAAAAAAGGACTGAAAATGGTTGGCCCTGTCCCCCATCTAGTTGAACCCTGGTGCCCACTTGCTTCTCTACGCCTTCAGCAATCCTCCCAGCCTCCAGGGGTGATCCGTTAGTCTGGAAATCCCGGCGTTTGAGCGCTGGGGGGAAGTGCAAGTCTAGTTTACAGGGTTTTGACATGCCAGGAACACTTCATGAGTGAGCATGCCACCAAATTTGAGTGCATGTAGAAAGTGAGCTGTTTGCTACAACTGGGGATACTTCCTATTAGAGCCACATCTGCTGGGGTGGAGGCCTGCATGTGTTGGAGAGTAGGGTGTGACTTTTTCCAGCTAGAGGAAAGAGAAGTAGCATAGTGCCCCTCACAGAGAGAGAGCGCGTGTTTGACCTGCTCTTAGAATTTCCTTAGAGTAAGGTGGTCAGATGGCCAGACTACCCCTCAAACAAGGACCTGGTGCCTCCAGGAACCAGGGCAGAGCTCCACTGGCACCTTTATGGCCCTGATTTACACTTAAGGGCACACAGCTGGGATCTGAAAATTGGGACTGCACTGCAGAGATTGCAGATTTACAGGGCAGAGCTGTTTCTCATCTGACACGGAATCCCCTATTGATTCTGTTTGGGGCTATAGTTTGTATCATAATTATTTTTGTTCCTGCTTTTTTTCGCCCCTCTTCCAGACCGTAAGCTTTTGGAGGGCTAGGAAGTTGTGTTCCCATCTGTCAAGTGTGGGGCCTCCAAGGCCAGAACCTCAGAATGTAGAAGCTGAGTTAGTTTGTGGAAGGGTGAAGGGCTGACCTCTACTGTCGGAAATCCCAAAATCTCTGATCTGGCTTTAAATAAGCAAAACAGCCCCACCAGACTTAGTCATCCACAGAACCCTGCAACCTCTGTTATTGCCCATCCTGTGTGATGCCCACTGAGAACTTCATTTGAGAAGAGATGCCTCAGGAACAACTGCAGGGAACCTGGAGATAAGGCACCAGGTGATGATGTAAGCTAATTGCTGAGCTGGGTGGAGTTACTTAACCTTACGGTAGGGGGTGGAGCTTGACGCAACTCCCTTTTCCACCAACAAGCATTTCTTTCTACCTGTCATTGAAGTGAATCATTAGTATAAGTAGAGAGCTGGGTGCATTCCTTCTCAGTTGTGTTAAAAACTTGCTGGTATTCCCCCGGTATCAGCAGAGGTGTGTACAGACACTGCTTTAAAACTGGGAAGGAGGAAGACGAGGCCAGGGAGCCGAAGACTCACCGAGGTAGATTTGCAGCAACGCTAGCCCAGCTGAACCCTTTCCAGCCTTGTTTTTCATCAGCCTTGAGGAAAAGTATAGGTAAGAACAAAGACACCGCTGTATGTTCGTTATGTGAATGTGTAACATCTGCTCTTGGCATGGGGTTTGATTTTGGTGTAATACTGTTTTAATGTCAGTGGCATAATTCTAGCACATACCAAGGTTTTCCATTTTAAATGCCTGTCGGTGTTTGGAGTTAGCTGTGATTGGTCAGTTTTACTCTCCTTATGTTTAAAAAGAATGATAGGCAAAGAATGAACTTTGAAAAGAATTGGGATCTGAATTCTGATCCCCTATTCTTTGCTTCTTGTCTTTCTTGACTATTTAGAAAAATGCACAGATTTTATTCCAAAAACCAGAGCAATAATAGATGCTTTTACTTTTGAAAATAATGGAAAATAGAGACCATGTAAGTTCTATGAATGCTGTTTTCTATTTTAGAAATCACAGATTGCGGAAGAAACAATTGTGTTTTCCTTCCTGTTCTGTTTCAAATCTCAGTATTTCTGACTTAGAAACCTCCTGGAGAAGAGGGAGATATCAGCTCTACTTGGTTTCAAGTGAAATACCATCTTAGGTCATAAAATAGTTTGCTTGGGGAATAATTCATGGCTTGTATGTGAATTTTTGGTTGGTGGTATAAGAAATCTTCTCTTCCTCAGTGTGAGTAATTTGGCTTACATGATTTATACTAAATTTTATTATTATTTTTTGTTTGAGAGAACGAAAGTCAAAGGCCGGAACATATTCAACTGAGTTTTTCCTTCTGGTTTTCTACCAGTTTCCCACCTTTCGTACTCATACATGTGAATATACTATGTATGATTAACACGTGATTTTTCTGTTTCTGTGCTGTCTCATTTGATGATGATTCATAAACTGTTAACTAGTTGTAGTGTATCCGTATGTTGACAAAGCTTGAAATAAATTTAAGGGCAGGCCACACCTTCATATTAATGAGCCAGGTTACTTTCAGTAAAGTATTTTTGATGTCATGAAGTGTTAAGATGATTGAAATTCTAAGACAATAAAAATGTATCAATATGAAATATCAAAGCTTGCAGTCAAACCCGAGTTACTCTTCAGTACTTATTTTGTAGCTATGCTTTAATATTTATTCTTTAATACTTATTTTACATAAAGTAAAAGTACTTTACACATATGTGAATGAAATACTGCCAGTGAAGGAAACAAAAACAAACAACTCGGTAAGGGAAGAGGGAGTTTAAAATTAAGTTTGTGCTGGTCCCAGGCTGGTGAGTTTCATTAGCAATGACCAGAAAGAGAAAGAATGGCCATGGTGGTGGGTGTGTTTTCTTTTTCTTTTTTTAAATGTCTGTAAGGAGTAGAAAGTAAACTTTAGTTCTTGTGGGAATCTAGTAAGATGACAGTGAAGTCAAGAAGAGAGGAAGAAATGCTTTTTATTTAGTTAAGAGAAAGTAAACATCTGTATTAGTTACAGATGTTAGCCCTTAACCTTTTTTATTTCTATTGTTTTTATGAAAATTTGCCTTTTTAAATTAAATAAAGGTTTTTTGGAATCCTATATTGCAACTAAATGTTGATTTAAAACATCACATTTGGGACATTCTCTTGTCATTGTGGAATATAATGAAAAGATTTAAAATGAAGGCAGGCATGAAATTATATGAATTCTGCTACTTGAGTATAGAAGTTTTATTCCAGAGTGGTTTGTTTGGTGGATGTGGTGGTGGTGGGGTGCTCTATGTACTTATTAAGGCAAGTGCTAGAACAGGAGTTTCTGTGGTTTTGATGGTTCTGTTGGGATGGGAGAGTTGTTTGGGATCTTTTATGTTTCATTCCAGGCAATGTTTATTTTTTTTCAGTCTGTACTTCTTAGGGTTTTACCAAGTCAATTTTCATGTGAAGCTATTTTCATATAGTTTCTCTCACCTGAAATCTTTTCCTTCTCATGTGCTTTGAGTTAAATATGATGCAATGTGCTAGTAACATAGAGGGGGCTTTCCTTTCTATAGGTGGGCTTGAAGTGAGCCTGCCACTCCCTCCCCCTGGATCATGGAGGTTTCAGAGGCTGTTGGCCTTCAGGGCAATGGCAGAAGCACATGTTCTCAGGTATTTTCTGAGTCTATTTTGACTGCGTTCCAAGTGGCCCAGAATTCCCCAAGGGTCACTCGACACACCGTCATCTACAGTAAATATTTGTGCTTCCTCTGTGCCTGGTCTGGTTTTCTCAGTACCCAAGAGCACAGGTGGGCAGTGGGATGTGGGCAGGCATTACCCAGGTGCCCCCCCCATAGGGGCCACAGGGAGACCACCCTGCCCTTCAGACTAAGTGGAAACAGAGATCAAGGAGTCAAGTGGACTCAGCAGAGTTTCATAGAATACATGGAAAAAGCACCGCTTTCAGTGATGTAAGCTGTCTTGTTCACTTCACTATTACTCATCTGGCCTGCGGCAGGCAAGAAGATCACATGCAATTATAAACAGCCTCCTCTGACTAAGGTCAGTGACTGGAAACCCTGTCACGTTATCAGAGGTCATTTGGTCATAGATTCTTGGGCAGAAGCCGTTTGGAGCCCGGGGCCGGCGGGGGTGAGGGCGTGACCTTTGAGCCTTTGCCAATGCTGGGATTTGACCCCTTTTAGCTCAATTAACTGGGTCCAGGAGTTTATTTTGGCTGAGATCTGCCATGCTAAGTTGACAGGCTTGAGAATCGAAGGAAATCTCTAACTTCATTCAAGGAAATAGCATGGCAGGCTTTAAGGCATTTTGATATACTCCACTTTTTCTCTCTTGCCCTGTTTTGTTGAGGTTTTCAGGGCCATACTTGTTGTATCTGAGGTTAACCAGTGAGTGATCTATCTGAAAGAAATTTGTTCTCTTTGGACACTGTCCTGTGTGGTATTGTATTTGTGTAACTATTTAGTTTAGCTCATTCAAAAGGCTGTTTAAGTCACTTACCCTGTTCATTGCTTGAAAATAAGTTTTCTCTTTATTCTTTAAGTTAGTTACCAAATATTTACTAAGTGTCTCTTGTGCTAGACAAGGAGGGAGACTTCCTTTTCCCTTTTACTTGCCAGTTTTTGTTGAGCTAATTTTTTCTTTAAGGTCGAGTGTTCTTTTCCTCTTACTTTTTAAATTCACTTGATTTGTTTATTTATTTTTAAATACGTACTTTAACAGCCTTGAAGCATTGGCCTGAATGAGGTGGTGATCAGATTGGGAAAATGCCCCTTCATTTTGCTAGCTGGTTTAAAAAAATGAATTTTCTTTAAATTATTTGTTCATTGATGGGGGCCACCCACCCCAGGTGAGTGTTTCACCGTTTCTGGGAATCCTCTGTTTCTGGAAAAAACAAGTAACTTAGCTGGAAATGTTATGAAAGCTAAAGAGTACAAGTGTTAGAGAGAAAGGGGTATTGGGGGGTGGGTAAGAGAAAGAGAAGACAAGACACAGTCAGGGCCCTGGCACCCGCGCAACACTGCAGATCCCTGGAGAGATGATACATTTATCCCTTTTTAGGGATATTGCCATTAAAATTTGATTTTGAGCATGACACAGAACTGAAAGCTTTGATGACAAAGCCAGCATCTCAGTTTAGCAATAACCAGGTTAGGGAAAAAACCCAGAAACTCAATAGTGAGATCAGCTCACCAATGTGGGTGGGGCAACCCACTGTCCCGTCTTGGGCAGGGAGCAGCCCCCGGCCACTTCATCTGCCTGATCCTGGGTTTTATCCGCTTCACAATTTCATTTCTTTTTTGTTGTGCTTCTGCACATCTATATTTGGCTTTGCTTCTTGTTTCTTAAGAGAGGGGAGAAGTGTGGGCAAGGTAAAATGCAGCTTGCAAGCTCCCAAATGGCAAGTGCACCAGTTAGAATCGAAGTGGCCTCCCAACATGAAGGTGCAATTCATGCATTCAGCAAAATGTACTGAGCCCCTCCGAGGCCACTGCTTGAAATACCAGTGCAAATAGAAGAAGCCAAAAGCCCATTAGGCCCTGAGCCAGCGGCCTGCACAGCCATCTGCGACCACCTATGTCTCTGCTTTCAGGGAACTTCAGCCTAGTGGAGGAGACCCGTAATAGCCACGTCAACTGATAATATAATTAGTGGTAGTGTTGGGGGCCATAAGGAAATCAGAGTAAGGGCATCACAATTGTGGGTGGATGATCTTTGGTAAGACGGCAGATTTTTGTTTTCTTCTGCCTGGTATATCTCCTGACACTTTCCAATGTGTCTATTTTTGGTTAGTATGGAAGTTGTGGCTGACAGTAGGTTAGTGGTTAAAAGAAAAAAAAGCCAACTTACTTTTAGAAGTCTTTAAAAATATCATTCCCATAGAAAGCTATAACCTCTTATGCCTAGAAGCATAAGTGGCTGTTGATTGTGGAGCAGAATGAATGGATATTTCCTGGAAAAAATATTTCCACTCATCAAAGATGCACAAGTCTCTTTTCGTCTAATCAATGTTGGAAACTAGGAACATCCACACCTGTGGAATATCTTCAGAGAGAATTAATTATTCTGCCCTCCAAGAAGTGTAGCAGTTTATACACAGAGGTAAAGGCCTGAACTTGACGCTGTACTATTGAGGGCAAAAGTGACCTTTATCCCCCGATTTTGTCATTTGCCAAAAGCAATTGTGTTAGATTAACTGACTTCCAATAGCAGAGCTCTATGTTTTCCCCCATCCCCAAGTCAAAATTGATTTTAGCAACCCATTGAACCAGGCTTGGCAAATGATTTTTTGCAACTATCGGATAAATATTGAGGGGGAGAAATGAATGGGAACGCATATGCAGATCAACACCGTCATGAGCCTGATTACTTCCTAAATTTCTTAAATTTAGCACCACTGAGAATAAAGCTGTCTTTTCTGAGTCTCTCAAGTGAGCAGGGGCAGGGAAGTTCCTGTGCTGTGCTTGGGGACAGGGAAGCCCTTGGGACCCACTGTGGTCTTAGTCTAAGCAGCGTTAACAGCTTCAACTCACCAAGTGCTGAGCACTGTGCTAGAGGGTGTACGACCCTCTCATCTCATGAGGCCTCACTGTTACAGCTGATAGAGATGACATCCAGTTGTTCTGAGTTGCACATGGCAGAGCTAGAAGTTAGGGTATGTCAGACTCCAGATTCTGTGATGCCGCTGTGTTACTCTAAATCCAGTCAACCAAGGCATCCGTTAAAGAAAAGAGAAATCTGATCATTGTCAAATGTGCAATTGTTATATTTTTGTTAGAGTCTGCCTCTCCAGTGAACAATGTATTTCCTTCAAGCAGTGACTCACAGATTTCACAAAATCAGCAAGATGCTTGCCCTGCAGCCAGTACCTGCCTCCACATCTCCACATCAGTCCTCCTTGCTGTGCTGCTTGTCTCTTGAGTTTTTATCATCTTCTAACACTGTGTACTTTACTAATTGATTCTGTATTGCTTGTTACCTATCTCCCCTTGATAAAATGCAGACTCCACAAAGGGAAGGCGTCTTGTCTGTTTTCTTCCCTGGCACGTCTCAGGTGCCTAAAACAACCATGTCTGACATGCAGTGGTGCCCAGTGAGAATTTGTTGAATGAAGAAATGGGAGAGAAACGCAGACCCCAGAGGTTTAGGAGGGTCTGTGTAAGGGAGTCTCCAGGTGGTCTTCCTGGGGGTATCCTGAAGGACATGATGATCCTGATTTTGGTCAGTTTGGAGACTGTGGTTTCTTCTGAGCTGTCACTAGTTGGAGGTGAGTTGTCTGCGGGTCACCTCATCCCACCTTGATGCATTAGTAAAGTGGAATTCACTGGGTGGCTCTTAGGACTGCTCAGTCAGTCTAATTGCCAGACATGCCTGCATGCTCTGTCTGAGGGCTGGAGTCTGCTTCCCTTGCTTCCCTTCTAGAAAGAGGTCTGTCCACAAGGGATTAGCCCTGTGAAGTTCCTACTGTTGTTCATTGACCCAGCGAGTGTGTTACCCCTTGTGGGTTTTTCCTACCTAATTGCCCTTCTGGTTTTCAGTGTTCAACATGCTGCAGTTACATGTGCCACTGTGGTTTTACTTAGCTTAATCCTTTATTAATTGCCTCTTGTTCAAACTCCCTAAGAGCAGATTATCCTTCGCTTTCAGCTTCTGCTCCATCGCTATTGGACTTCTCTTTTTTTAAGTCATGACATCAGAAAAATAACCAAGTGTGAGTTTGATAATAGCAAGTAATGCTATTTTATTTCTATCCAATTTACCTGAAATTTGAGCAGTATTACACCTTAAAATAAGAGAGCTGGCTCTTGGCCAGCATGTGAAAACTATATGCTTTATGATAGATGGCTATTTTCCAGTGTCTACTTACCATAAAGCTCTAGATTTAGCCTACCCCACTCCACCCGTTACCTCCATTTCCTATTTGCCATCTCAGTGCCCTGTAAAGCAATCTTTGTTGTAAATCCACTGTGTGACTGGAATGTGATACACACAAGTGACCAAGCCATGGCCCTGTTCGCAAGAAGCTTCCAGACCAATAGCAGAAATGGACACATAAGTAAACATCTGCACTACTGATAGGTCTTTGCCAACGGGAGTGGAGCTTGAGGACCAGGAAGCCTTCCCAGAGGCACTGGAGCATGCCAGGCGGGAGCAAGGCATTTCTAGCAGAGGAGAAAGCATGATGTGCTCTGAGAACTAGAGAACTAAAATTCATAGTCACTCTACTTGGCTACCTGTAAAAGGTACATGGAAGACGGCAGTGGAGGGGCATGCAGGGGCCAGAGCTGGGCAGACCGTGTATGCCACAAGGGTTCGTCGTAGGTTACAAAGAACCAGTGCAGAGTGGGTGAGGCTTAGGCTATTTGGTTAATAATTTGGCTGCATTGACAAGATATGGAAAAGAGGAGGTTGGGACTTCCATGAATTTCATCGTCAAGGTGTTTAATCAATGAGGTTGGGATGGCGGGAGGGGGCCTTCATTTGCTTGCCTCGTGCTCAAGCCTGAGGTCCTGGCCTTTATAATAGTGAGGAAGGTGTGCATGGAGGCAGGGTGCCCAAGGAGAGCTGCAGCATGAAAAGAGGCCCAGGATGGACCAGGAATATCCACATAAGGTCTCAGTTCTTTATGGGAGAGCCCATGCACTCTTCCACATTTGGAATTCTTTGCAAAGTGAGCAGTGTTTTAACTTCCTTAGAGTCTTGCTACTCCCACCAGATGTGTTAGTATCACCAGGGAGCTTGTTAGAAATGTAGGTTCTTGAGGCGCAGCTCACACCTACCCAATCAGACTGAATTTTAAGCAGATCCCAGGCGATTCCTGTGTACGTGAAGCGCTCGAACCCCGCTCTGTGGCAAAACGACTTTGCTAACCATGGAAGAGGGTGATTTTTTTCCCTTCTCGTTTTGTGTTTTTTTTATAGGACCTATTTACCTTTTAGAATTTTTCAGAATTATAGACTGCAGAATATATAAAGTGTCAACGTAATTAGCAATTAATAGATGATATTTCGCTGGAATACATAGTTGTCTCCACGCAAATGCCGTTTCTTACATTGAGATGGCGCGCGTCTGGTTAGGGTTTAGGTTCATTTGTAAGGAGCCACACTGCAGGTAGGCATGGTCTCGGGACCTTAGTTGCTGAGGTCTCAAACTGCTGCCCCAGCACATTGCCTGCAGTAATCTATCACACTTTTTGTCCCCCAATGACCTAGTTGAGGGGGGAGCTCATGTCTCCATTTGTGCTGATGCTCACTGCATCCCCAAGGGGCATGTATTTAATATAATTGTCATTGCTCTTTAATAGTATCTCATTCCACATCAGCTGCACAAAAATTTGAGGTTCATTACGATGAGTGTTTTCTCCATCATTATTATTGAGAGCTGTTTAATAGTTTATTTGGTATGTGAAGATTCACATCTAGATTGAGGCTTATACATCTTCATTTAAAGAAAGCTTTTTTGGGTTGGGAAAGTATCAGCAAGACATGAAAAAGCATGAAAAATGACACTGAGAACTTAAGCAGCTGGAAACGAAAATTATAATGGTGCAGTGAGCTAAAGATCCATTTTTAAATGTGAACTCCCCTTTCAGTTTATAAGTGATTACTAACAGTTTCATCAGGGTTTCTGGAATTAAATATTTTGTTATTTGCTCCCAAAGTTAGCCCTCGAACGTTAGTATTTCTTGTGTCCTTTTGATTTGAATATTTGTTTTTAACACACAAGGATATCAACTCTGTAAATCAGGTAATATGTTCATGCTTTCAGTTAATCAAAAGTGGCTCCTGGTTTCAGTTTTTGGTATCAGGTAACATTGTTGCGGAAATGAGGTTCACTGTGAAACTTGTTTTTTAAAAAAAAAAAATCATTTTGTTGTTTCTTTGAGTATATGTGAGCTTATAACTCCGGACGCTTCTGGGAAACGACCCTGTGTTTTCTACATTATAGAAAAGTGAGGAAAACGAAGCAATTTCAAGAAAATTAGATTTATGTGGAAAATAATTCTGCATCTAGTTATTCATTATCAGGTATGAGGTAAACACACTGAGAATACCACATTTTGGCAACTCAGACAAGACCGTTTTCCAAACCCTGGGAAGAAGGTAACATATCATAGTGTTTGTTAAGACGTCAAGCAACCAAGAAATGTTTATTGGGGGCCTGTTTTCTACAAGGTTGCATGGAAAATACACACTAGCCTAAGACATGGACAGCAGCCCTGAATGATGTGCAGCCGCTTAGGAGAATTAAGATTTACATACTTGAAAAGGTACAAACAAGTCTGGGCATGGTGACTCACACCTGTAATCCCAGCACTGTGGCAGGTGCAGGCAGGAAGATCCCTTGAGGCCAGGAGTTCAAAACCAGCCTGGGCAACTTGGGAAAACCCCTGTCTTTACCAAAAAAAAAAAAAAAAAAAAATTAGCCATGTGTGGTCGCATGCTTATAAGTCCCAGCTACTCGCAGGGGCTGAGATGGGAGGATTGCTTGAGCCCAGGAGATCAAGACTGCAGAGATTGCACCACTGCACTCCAGCCTGGGTGGCAGAGTGAGACCAAGAGTGGTCTAGGTGTTCAGACTGTAGGAATTCAGAGTAGAGAGGCTGGTTATTATGGGGGTGGTTCATCCTGGGAAGATGAGGGAAAGGAGGTGCTGGCTGCTTGGAGCCTGGAAGAATCAAGGATTTCCAAAGGTATGGGGAGAAAGTGTGAAGGATGAACAAACAGACACCAGGGCTGAGTGCCCTGAAATCTTTGAAGATACTACATTGACCTATTTGGAAAACCAAACAGATGTGGCTGTTACTGACAAGTGGGTTTTTGTTGTTGTTGTTGTTGTTGTTTTCTTTCTTTCTTTTGGAGATGGAGTCTCACTCTGTCACCCAGGCTGGAGTGCGTTGGCACAATCTTGGCTCACTGCAACCTCCCCCTCCCAGGTTCAA